>CAJVGC010000201.1:0-31504 GCA_910822075.1 Senecio squalidus
ACTTAGGCGTTGAACTAAGACTTGAGAAGATCCCATCTTCTTGTGTTGCAAAGAACCATCCACCTTCAAAAATAATTGGTGCACTTGACTTTTCCATGGCGACTAGAAATCACACAAAGTCCAAGAAGAAACCTATGGAAGCTCTTCTTAACACATGTCTGTTTGCCTGCTTTCTTTCTCAAATGGAACCAAAGAAAATACAAGAGGCATTACTAGATCCACATTGGATAGAGGCATGTCAAGCTGAGCTACTACAATTCAAGATTCAAGGAGTATGGGAGTTAGTGGAAGTCCCATTAGGCAAGAAGGTGATAGGCACACGATGGATCTTTAGGAACAAGAAGGATGAAAGAGTCATTGTGATCAAGAACAAAGCTAGACTAGTTGCACAAGGCTACACTCAAGAAGAGGGAATTGATTATGAAGAGGTCTTTACTCCAGTAGCTATGATTTAAGCTATCCGATTGTTTCTAGCTTTTGCCTCCTTCATGGGATTCAAAGTCTACCAGATGAATGTCAAGAGTGCATTTCTTTATGGAGTCATTGAGGAAGAAGTCTATGTCAAACAGCCTCCTGGTTTTGAAGACCCTCAACACCCACATAAGGTGTATAAACTGGTTAAAGCTCTATATGGGCTTCATCAAGCCCCAAGAGCTTGGTATGACACACTTTCAGATTACCTTCTTCAAAACAATTTTCAAAGAGGAACTATTGACAAAACCCTCTTCTTCAAGAAATTTGATTCAGATATTCTTCTCGTTCAAATATATGTTGGTGATATCATCTTTGGCTCCACCAAAGATGCTTTGTGCAAAGAGTTTGAGGAATTAATGCTCACTAAGTTTCAAATGAGTTCAATGGGGGAACTCACTTTCTTTTTGGGTCTCCGAGTCAAGCAGAAGGACAATGGCATGTTCATCAGCCAATCCAAATATGTCAAGGACATCCTCACAAAATTTGGATTCTTGGATGCCAAGGTTGCGAGCACTCCAGTTGAAACTCACAAAAAACTGACGGCTGATCTTGAGGGGGAGGATGTGGATATACATAATTATCGATCTATGATTGGCTCCTTAATGTATCTCACAGCTTCAAGACCAGACATCATGTTTGGAGTTTGTGTTTGTGCAAGATATCAAACAAGACCCAAGATGTGACACCTAATTGCAGTCAAGAGAATCTTTCGTTACCTAAAGGGCAAGCCTAACTTAGGCTTATGGTATCCTAAAGAATCTCCTTTTGATTTAATTGCTTATACTGATAGTGATTATGGTGGTGAAAACTTAGACAGGAAATCAATAACGGGAGGATGCCAATTTATTGGCTCAAGACTGGTGTCATGGCAATGCAAGAAGCAAACAACGGTGTCTACCTCTTCCACAGAAGCTGAATACATTGTTGCTGCTAGTTGTTGTGCTCAAGTGCTATGGATACAAAATCAAATGATGGATTATGGCTATTCATTCATGAACACACCAATCTTCATTGACAACCAAAGCACAATAAGCATCATCAACAATCCAGTCAAACACTCAAAGACAAAGCACATAGAGATACGCTTCCACTTCATAAGAGATTGTAACGAAAAGAGATTGATCCATGTTGAGAAAATCCACACTGACAATCAGCTTGCTGACCTTCTCACAAAATCATTTGATGTGGGATGATTCACATTCTTGATTACAAGTATTGGAATGATCAATATGGATTGATATCGATATCCTTTATCTCTTAGTATTTATATTTTCTAAAAGTCCCTTAGAAAAGCAGTAGTAACCTTATGATGAGAATCAAGTGCCTTACTTTTTACTATTGTACTATGTTACTACTGCAACATTAATAGTAAAGACATATTTTGACCAAAGTATGATTAGTACGGCCAAAATTATCAGTATTAAGGGAAGGTTTAACTACTACTGCCCTTAATCTAATAATATGGACGGAATGGTTAATATGGCTCAGTATTATGTTACTACGGACCTCTGGATTAATACTGCCAGTAACTCACATTACTACGGACAGTCCAGTTAATACGGCTCGTATACCATTACTACGGACATTAATCAACTTACTACGGTCACTATTTGTTAATACTGCAAATTACCATATTAAAAGGTTTCTTAAACAATAAATATTCCTTAATTAATGGTGATTTGACAAGTCAAAATACAACTTGTAACCAACTTTTACACGTGGCGATTTATGATTGGACCTATTTTTTAAAATTCAGGCGAGGTACAGCTACAACTAACACATGGCACCTTTCAATTGGACCGTTACATTTAAATCATTACCCGCGTCTAATCGAAGTCGTCAAGTGGTTACAAAATTTGAGTATAAATAGGGGTTCTTTTAACCGTTTAAAGACTTACCTTTCTTTGAGAACCCTAAAACCTCCAAAAAGTTACCGTTAGAATCAAAACTTATCAGTTTTCTTTAAAATTGTGACTAATTGTTTGCCTTACCTGTTATCAATGCCATTGTAGACGGCAAAGCTATAAGCCTCTCTGAGACAACCATACGCACACACCTACAACTGCGTGATGAGGCAGATATAATTCAACTTCCTTATGACACCATGGTTAAAATTTTTGCAAAATTGGGATACCAGGGGGACTTAAACATTTCAACTTTTAATAAGCCAAAACTGTCCCCCCCTATGGAAATTTTTGTTGCACACTTTGCAACAATGCATATCCCAAAAGAGGACAGGATGGCATGAAGGTAGCTCTTCTCTAGCTACTGCCATGGTATGTTTGGCCACAAACCGAACATACAATTTTTCATACCTAATTTTTTAGGGAATGAAGTGGAACCTTTTAAACATAAAACATAAATTTTTAATGTATCCACGATTTCTCCAACATATTTTTAATTGTGAACTGAAAGATCTTACTAGATCTGAAAATGTTTTCTTTTCTCATGCACACACAAAGAAAGTTTTTACAAACATGAGAACAGTTAACAAGGGTAGCTCTTCTAATATGACACCATTATTCTCTACAATGATGGTGATCACAGTTCCTCCAGCTGAAGGACAAGTGACTGCACCTCTGTCCCAACCACCAGCTGCAACCATCAGTACTACTGCAATATCTGTGGGCACTAGTGCCATATCTGTAGCAGGTACTGAGGGTGTCATCCCTGAGGTTACAACTGCAGTTTCTACTGTAAGTGTACCTCCAGTTGCTACTGTGAGTTTTACTCCAGTTGCTACTGCACCAGTTACTACTTCTGTAACTACACCCACAGTTTCAACACTTCACAAACCATCCAAAGTTGCTTTCAAAAAGACCAAGAGGGTTCCTCGGCCTCTTGTGTCTAAAACTATCCCCCAAACTCTCACACAAATATCATTACCTGAAACATCTTCAGGAATGACACCATCTTTAGGGGAAAACATTGAGCATACCCCCTTGCTCACTGAGGTGGTCCATAAGGAGGGGGGAGACCATGTAGGGAGCGCTGATACTACTGCAGCATTCACTTCTTATAGTGAAACTCAGGACAGTATCAACATATTTAAGACCCAAAGTACGGAAACACCAACCATTGATGAGGACTTGTTCTCAGCATTGGAAGGTGGTCCATGGCGCCAAGAGACCATGGGAGAGATACCTGTTCCTTCTAGGCAGGAGAGTTTCTCTACTCCCTATGATCAACCACCTGTTGGTACCCAACAGGAAAGGGGTGAGGGTAGCTATGTTCAAAACTTGGAATTGATGGATTTGTACCGAAACTTAATGGTAAAGGTGGAAAAACAAGGTGAAACACTTTCCACATTAACATCTTTGGTGCAACAGTTGCTGGCTCAGCAGGCACTCCTATCTGCTCAACTATTGCCCAAAAGAATCACCACACGCAGTAATGGAACTTCACCCAGACCATCAAGCTCTTCATCTTCTGATGACTCTCCTCCAGCTGACAAAAAGGGGGAGAAAGAAAATACAAACATTTTATCATCTGAGGAAAGCAGGGGTGAAGAAAGGAAAAGTGAAGAGACTGTCATCACTGCAACTTCCCAACAATCTGAAGATAGGGAGATTGATGGTACATCTAAGGGGGAGGCAGAGACTGAAGATATGGTGGTGGATGAAGAAGGGGAGAAAATGGTGATAGATACATCATCTGAAAAGGAACAAGTGTTTGAGGGGGGGCAGATGGTTGAAGAAAAAGTAGAGGTGAAGCAAATGGTTGAAGAAACAGTAGAAGGGGAGCAACAAATGGAAATAGAAGTTGAAAATACAGCAGTTTCTACCAACCCTGAAGTTATTGCGGACCATGAAGTTGCTACTGACCCCATGGTTACTGTTGATACAGTTGCTGCGGACCCAGTTACTACGGATGCTAAAATGGTTCCTGCGGATACCATTACTACTGTCAGCAGTCCAGTTGCTGCGGATACTCAACCACAACTTTTTACAACTACTCCTCCAACGTTTTATCAAGCTTCACACACCTTTCAAGCTATTCCTATTGAAGCTACAACACTTACAACCACAACATCTGAAGCTCCTGTTCCTACCATTGATCAACAAGTTGCTGCAGATGAATTAATCAATCAAGAGATGACAACAACAACTCTCATGTCTGACGAGTCCACTATAGCACCACAACTTGTCAAGATCAAAGAAGACAAGCAGAAACAAGAAAAGGGAGAGAGCGGAAGTTGAAAGGAAGAAGATGATTGTTGCGTCAGTTGCTAGACAAAAAGCAGCAGCTGCTGTTGATGCTCAATCCACAGCAGGTTCACTTACTTTGCCTGAACAACAAGCTAGTGTTTCTGCGTCTACAGGTAGATGGGGTTACATCACTGTGAATGGAAAGCTTCAAAAAGTCAACCTTGATGATCCAGAACACACAGATAAAGGCAAGGTGACGGTTGTGGAGAAATCAAAGGAAGAGAGGAAGGAAGAAGAAAGACTTGTAAGAGAGAAGGCTGCAGCAGAAAGAGATAATAAAAATATGCTAGCAGAGGAGGAAAGGGAAAGAATTAAACAAGAGCTAGCCGATGCTGAGTTATTGAAAAGTTTGGCTGCTGAAGATGAACAGGCTGAAAGAGAAAGACAAAGAAAAATAGCTGAGGAGGATGAACTTCATGCTAGATTGAATCAATCTCCTACTCCATCTGAAAAGGAGAAGCTAAGAAAAATTGCTGAGGAGGATGCAATTCGTGCTCAAGAAATGACAAATGAAGAGATTCTGAATGATCTCTATCTTCAAGGTCTAGAAAGAGAAGATGCTGAGCTTGCCATGAAGATGCTTGAAGATGACAAAATTATTCTCCAAAAGCAAGTCAAAGCCCAAGCCAAGCCTAAGAAGAAGAAAGTGTCTGAATCCACAAAGGCCAAGCTAGCTAAAGATTGGCAGAAATACTCCACTTATCTCAAGAATAAAGGATACAGTGGTAGGTCTTTAGGTCCTATGAAGTTAGCTAACATTTTGGATCTTGTGGAAAAGGAGAAGAAGAATGAGGCTAAAAGGAAAGCTGCTCTTGCCAGAATTCAAGAAAAGAAGAAGCAAGATGCAGAGAAAGCCATGAAAGCTGCTATGGAAACTGGTAGAAAGATCATACATGAGCAAGAGCCTGTTAATACTGCTCCTGCTACGGATGAACCTGTTGAGAAGCAAAAGAGGAAGAAACTAGTATCCAAAAGAGTACATGGTCTAGCTAAGAAACAAAGAGTAGAAACTTCTACTGCTACAAGTGCCCCTCAAGAAAGTCCTAACATTCCGTTTATGAATGTTAAACAAGAACCTGTTAGTATGGAAGAAGAAGCTCCTCAAGCAGAATATTCTTCATACATCAATCATGAAGAAGGACTAAGGTTACTCCTATAGCTATGAAGCCTCCCATGATCATCGACTGGAAATTCCTTGGTGGGCAAATGGGAACTGAATATGAAGTTACTAGGCAGACAAATCGAAGAAAGTTCTTCTAGCCTTCCACCAAGCAATAAGAGACTTTGACAGAGATGACTTAGAGAGAATGTACCAAATAGGCAAAGCCAAATATTCTCATCGAAGAGGAGAATGCTCAGGTACTGATCATGCCATGGACGTTTTATGTGGTTTGTTTGAACCAGGATACGTGAAGAAAAGTTCAGATTTCAAGAAGGGAGGTCCATTGAATCCAATAGTCAAATGGTTTGTGTATGAACGAAGTGGTGTCTACTCACTAGTAAGAAAGGAGGGAGCCATGGAGTTTTACTTGGTGGATACAAGATATCCACATGGTTTGAAGACTTTGGAAGAGATGATAGAAGTCAAGCTAAATGGACTTCACGATTCAAGAATAGCACATGAGCTTATTTGGAGGATTCTGGTACAAATCATAGACGAGAAAACAAAAGGAAAAGATATTGTTTGGCAAAGACAAGAATGAGCGTAGAAAGATGTAATTAACTTGAAGTAGTTAAACTTTTTTGTAATCAAGTAGTTAATACGGTTGAAGCATTGAAACTTGTACTTTTGATTAGTTATAAAAGTTCAAGGTTAGGGGGAGATTGTTGGGATTATAACTTAGACAAAATAGTTTAACTCCTAAACAATACGCTTAACAACAAGAAAAGTAACTTACAAGATTAATACGGAAGTAATTAAAAAGTTACTGCGGAAGACAAGTTAGTGCGGCTGTTCAACCAAGTTACTACTGATCTAGAGTTGCTACGGACAAAGACAAGTTAATGCGGTCATACCAAGTTTCTACGGAAGACCAACTTGTTGTGCAAGAATAATCTAAGTTATAGAGTTATAATTAGATTGTGTTTTCTTTTGTAATTAGATATAGTTTCCTTATTCTAGATAATGATAGTTCTAGATAACGATAGATGAAGTTTCCTAGATTATCTAGGTTTGCCTCAAGGTCTATAAATACGTAGATCCTTGTAAGATAGAAAACACATTGTATTGATATTCTGAGATTAATACAATTGAGGCTTAACATTCGACTATATTATTGTTTGTTCTTATTGTTATTCTTACAACATCATATTGTTCGATAACTCGTAAATATTGAAGTGTTCATCCGCTGCTAAACTTCTTCAATAGATCAAGATCTTAACGAAGGCGAACTAATTAGTTTACGTTAACTAATTCGATCCTGACATATTTTTTGTTTGATTGAGTTTTTTATGGATGAAATGGCTTCTAATATACTTCTTCAGACATTCTTAACGATGTTTTGACCTACGGGATTATGAAACATGAATATCACCCACCTAAACTGTGATTCTAACTCGTACCGGATGAAAACAAGGTTTTATAAGGAAATGAGGGTTTTAATGGGTATAACGTGGTTTGGATTGTTGATTTCGGTAATTATGAAGTTTATTAGGGTAGTGTGGGAGTATGGACTAGAAATTGTAATGTATGGTAAGGTTTTAGAAAATTAGGGTTTTAAATTACCTATGGGTTTTTAGAATTAGGGTTTTGATTTTAAAAGGGTAGTTTTTGTTTGATTGGGTTTTTATGGATGAAATGGCTTTTAATATCCTTCTTCAGACATTCTTAATGCTATTGTGACCTACGGGATCATGAAACATGAATATCACCCACCTAAACCGTGATTCTAACTCGTACCGAATGAAATATAGGTTTTATAAGGAAATGAGGGTTTTAATGGGAATAACGTGGTTTGGATAGTTGATTAGGTAATTATGAAGTATATTAGGGTGGTATAGGAGTATGGACTAGAAATGGTAATTTATGGTAGGGTTTTAGAAAAGTAGGGTTTTAAAGTACCTATGGATTTTTAGAATTAGGGTTTTGATTTTCAAAGGTTATTTTTTGTTTGATTAAGTTTTTTATGGATGAAATGGCTTCTAATATACTTCTTTAGACATTCTTAACGCTGTTTTGACCTACGGGATTATGAAACATGAATATCACCCACCTAAACCGTGATTCTAACTCGTACCAGATGAAAACTAGGTTTTATAAGGAAATGAGGGTTTTAATGGGTATAACGTGGTTTGGATTGTTGATTTCGGTAATTATAAAGTTTACTAGGGTAGTGTGGGAGTATGGACTAGAAATTGTAATGTATGGTAAGGTTTTTAGAAAATTAGGGTTTAAAATTACCTATGGGTTTTTAGAATTAGGGTTTTGATTTTAAAAAGGTATTTTATCTTTGATTGAGCTTTTTATGGATAAATTGGGTTCTAATATCCTTCTTCAGACATTCTTAATGCTATTTTGACCTACGGGATTATGAAACATGAATATCACCCACCTAAACCGTGATTCTAACTCGTACCGGATGAAATCTAGGTTTTATAAAGAAATGAGGGTTTTAATGGGTATAACGTGGTTTAGATTGTTGATTTCGGTGATTATGAAGTTTATTTGTGTAGTGTGGGAGTATGGACTAGGAATCGTAATGTATGGTAAGGTTTTTAGAAATTTAGGGTTTAAAAGTACCTATGGGTTTTTAGAATTAGGGTTTCGATTTTAAAAGGGTATTTTTTGTTTGATTGGGTTTTCTATGGATGAAATGGGTTTTAATATCCTTCTTCAGACATTCTTAATGCTATTGTGACCTACGGGATTATGAAACATCAATATCAGCCACCTAAACGGTTATTCTAACTCCCACCGGATGAAATATAGGTTTTATAAGGAAATGAGGGTTTTAATGGGTATAACGTGGTTTGGATAGTTGATTAGGTAATTATTAAGTATATTAGGGTGGTATAGGAGTATGGACTAGAAATGGTAATTTATTGTATGGTTTTTAGAAAATTAGGGTTTTGATTTTAAAAGGGTATTTTTTGTTTGATTGAGTTTTTTATGGATGAATTGGCTTCCAATATACTTCTTCAGACATTCTTAACGCTGGTTTAACCTACGGGATTATGAAACATGAATATCACCCACCTAAACTGTGATTCTAACTCGTACCGGATGAAAACTAGGTTTTATAAGGAAATGAGGGTTTTAAAGGGTATAACGTGGTTTGGATTGTTGATTTTGGTAATTATGAAGTTTACTAGGGTAGTGTGGGAGTATGGACTAGAAATTGTAATGTATGGTAAGGTTTTTAGAAAAATAGGGTTTTAAATTACCTATGGGTTTTTAAAATTAGGGTTTTGATTTTAAAAGGGTATTTTTTGTTTGATTGAGGTTTTTATGGATGAATTGGCTTCTAATATCCTTGTTCAGAGATTCTTAATGCTATTTTGACCTACGGGATTATGAAACATGAATATCACCCACCTAAACCGTGATTCTAACTCGTACCGGATGAAATCTAGGTTTTATAAAGAAATGATGTTTTTAATGGGTATAACGTGGTTTGGATTGTTGATTTTGGTGATTATGAAGTTTATTAGGGTAGTGTGGGAGTATGGACTAGAAATTGTAATGTATGGAAAGGTTTTTAGAAATTTAGGGTTTAAAATTACCTACGGGTTTTTAGAATTAGGGTTTCGATTTTAAAAGGGCATTTTTTGTTTGATTGGGTTTTTAATGGATTAAATGGCTTTTAATATCTTTCTTTAGTCATTCTTAATGCTATGGTGACCTACGGGATTATGAAACATGAATATCACCCACCTAAACCGTGATTCTAATACCGGATGTAATATAGGTTTTATACGGAAATGAGGGTTTTAATGGGTATAACGTGGTTTGGATTGTTGATTAGGTAATTATGAAGTATATTAGGGTGGTATAGGAGTATGGACTAGAAATGGTAATTTATAGTAGGGTTTTTAGAAAATTAGGGTTTTAAAGTTTTTATGGATTTTTAGAATTAGGGTTTTGATTTTAAAAGGGTATTGTGAAGTCTCGTCTATTTGAGGTACTTGAGTTACCGTCATTATTTATATTTTATTCGCAATTGATTTCGACCCTTGTATTTCGCTTTGTTTTGCTCACGATTTACTGTTATTGAGTATAGGGTTTTCTGTATTTGCTGATTCGTCCCTTGAGACGTAATATTATTATCTTATCTAAGTGCCAATTAGTTAGTATCCTCATAATTATAAGTTAGAAGGTTTATGCCAAATTTGTCGGTTATCGGATCCTTTATACTCGAGATATCGTGCTTTTGCTCTTGTTTACTCCCTTACCGAAATCGTGCGAATCTCGAAATCAAAAGTGAAAATAAAATTAAATGAACCTAATAAAAAGTAAATCAAATTATGAAATTTCCTAAGTTCAACGCAAAAAGAATCGGGAACTTTCGACGAACGAAACTCCTTAACGGTCGAAAACAAGTCTGCCGAGCCAGCCGACCATCCGGCGGCTGAGCCTTTCCAGCTGGCGGCTGGATGTGTCTGGACAGGTGTTGGTGACTCATTTTTGCATGAAAATCGATTGGGGACATTTGGCATAACCCTATTTGACCCCTAAACTGCCAAAATCCCTGTCCCAATGTGATATTATCCTTTTTCTTGTCATTTTTCTTCATTTCACACAATCAAAAACACACACACACATAGAGATTCTCTCTAACTCTCTCCATCATTTCTTCATTTCCCCCATTGTTGCAGTAATTTCCAGCCTATAATCACCAACAAATCACCATAAAACACCACTATAAATGTGTTCTAGTCATCAAAGGGAGCAAGAGGTGACGATTTTATGGGTTGTTCTTGAAGTTCTTCATCATTTTTGGGACTAATCTCCCTCAAAACCTTCGTCAAACAAGCTTGATCATCTTACTTTCATTTTCTTTGAGGTATAACAAACTTTTCCCTCTGATTTATACACATTTTTATTACATGCATGTATCATCTAACATCAAATAAAGGTTTTTATAAAAGTTATTGGTGATTTATCTTAGAACATAATTTTTATAAACTTTTTACTAAGATCTTGATATAAAAAGATGTTATTTGAATAAATCTATGGATGTTATTAAAGGTTTTTAAGTTGCTCGTCGAGATCTACTGAAAATACACTAGTAAACGCTTATAATCGCTAAAAATCAACAAAATCCGGAGCTGACTGTGGAGCTCCAGCCGACGGCTGGATGATCCCAGCCGGCGGCTGGATTAGTCTGTTCACTTAAAATTCTTCGTTTTGCTAATTATCGGTGGTTGTCTTGTGTTTTGGAGGCGGATATTCTCATCACTACACCACTGAAGTCATTGTTCCAGATCCTTGTCAATCAAGCGGGTGTTTAGCGGTATAAATTACTAACCTTGTGAATCCTTCGATTTCATTATGTTCATTATTCGATTGTAGCCTTGAAATCGGTTAGGATTAATTATTAGACCAACACTCGTTGTATTTCTTCGGATCGGACTGAGATTGGACAAATAAATTTAAATTATAAGTTAACCAAAGTATTGTAATAAACTTCATATGGTAATATGTATTATGATTAATGGTTTAAAATGCGATTGTGGTTAAGCGGGAAAGTGATTGAGATTTCGACGAATATTTTATAACGCGGAAGCGCTGCCGAAATTTCAACTCACGAATTTTTACGACATTAAAACACTTATACAAATAAAATATATACAAAAGTAACATATTACAATAACATCGTCTTTGGACTCAAAGATGCCAACGCAATAAAAAATGTAATAATATTACTTAAAAACGGACATGTTAAACCTCCTTGCGATACTTTAAACTTCGCCACATTGTGATCATCGTTTTAATTCAACGAAATATGTTTTTACGACAAACTTTATAAAATGGTTTTGAAAGGCATTTGACTCTAAATATTTTGGTATGAAAAGACCTCAAATTATTCAAAGTGTCATTTGGACTTTTAAATCGACTTTGACTTTTAATAAGTCAACTTATTTGACATTTGACTTTTATAAAGTCAACCTTTTATCTGGGTCAAATCTAATGAACATTGGTATTAATAATCTTTTCGACTCGGAGTTATCACTTGTTTCCAACGGGCGCTGTCGACGTGAAAGATCGATGTCTTGCCGATCGACCCTTTTCTGGCGCGGAATATCGTCTCCTAAATACGTCATCTTGTGTAAACTAAATAAATCGTTGGAATGTTATATAAAACTTAATCTTAACCGACAAGACTAAACCGAACTATACTTATAGAGATACTGAGACTATATTATTTACTGTTTTAGGGCACTTAGACGGTGGAGTTGTAACTCCGTGATTGTTTACCCGAGATTTGCTGAAGTTGTATTGTGTGTTATTCGTAGCCCTTGTCTTAAATACTTTTGGGCTGTAAAGCGTATTTTAAACTGTATGCATGAATGCGGAATGTAATTGATTATCTTGTTTACCCAGTGAATTTGGTCTGCCTTAGTTTTAAGTGTCTAAGCCATGGTGGCTCCCCTCTAATACACTCGTTAAGCTTTTGCCCGTGGTTCATATGTATAGATCTATATTGGGTTATGTACCTAACCCTCATTCCTCTGTAGGCTGTTACTACGAGCGGATGTTATGACCTTAATTTTAAACTGTATGATTAAACTGTTTGCCTTTGGTTTGACACACCTTAGGATAGGGGATTAAACTGATTGGTTCAGGATCGAGATGTATGACTACTTAGGCATAGTACCTTTCACCAATTGGATGTATAACAAGATATATTTTTGAACTGATGTTGTTTATTGAAATTTACCGATGGGTCACTTTTTACTTAAAATTGAGAATAATTCACCAACATGTTGTTGATGTCGTTTTAACGCTTTGCAGGAAATTGAGGATTTCCGTTGATCATGCCATAGTTTATTTTCGGATCGCTTGCTTTTGGGAAATTTGAATTTAACTGTTTATTGTAATTTCCATGACGATCCTTTTGTTGATTTCTTTTGGAATTGTATTTGTATTAGGCGTCTTACCGCCCTTGACTTATTGATGTATTTTGTAACATTTGGCATGATCTATTTAATTTGATGTTTTGTTTATCGGTTATATTGTTGTAATCTTGACTTTGATATTATAACTGGAACGCTCGGTGTTTCCGCTTTTAGCGGGGTGTGACAGGTAATTTTTGTTTGATTGAGTTTTTTATGGATGAAATGACTTCTAATATACTTCTTCAGACATTTTTAACGCTGTTTTGACCTACGGGATTATGAAACATGAATATCACCCATCTAAACCGTGATTCTAACTCGTACCGGATGAAAACTAGGTTTTATAAGGAAATGAGGGTTTTAATGGGTATAACGTGGTTTGGATTGTTGATTTCGGTAATTATGAAGTTTACTAGGGTAGTGTGGGAGTATGGACTAGAAATTGTAATGTATGGTAAGGTTTTTAGAAAATTAGGGTTTAAAATTACCTATGGGTTTTTAGAATTAGGGTTTTGATTTTAAAAGGGTATTTTTTGTTTGATTGAGGTTTTTATGGATGAATTGGCTTCTAATATCCTTCTTCAGACATTCTCAATGCTATTTTGACCTACGGGATTATGAAACATGAATATCACCCACCTAAACAGTGATTCTAAATCGTACCGGATGAAATCTACGTTTTATAAAGAAATGAGGGTTTTAATGGGTATAACGTGGTTTGGATTGTTGATTTCGGTGATTATGAGGTTTATTAGGGTAGTGTGGGAGTATGGACTAGAAATTGTAATGTATGGTAAGGTTTTTAGAAATTTAGGGTTTATAATTACCTATGGGTTTTTAGAATTAGGGTTTTGATTTTAAAAGGGTATTTTTTGTTTGATTGAGTTTTTTATGGATAAATTGGCGTCTAATATCCTTCTTCAGACATTCTTAACGTTACTTTGACCTACGGGATAATGAAACATGAATATCACCCACCTAAACCGTGATTCTAACTCGTACTGGATGAAATCTAGGTTTTACAAAGAAATGACGGTTTTACTGGGTATAAAATGGTTTGGATTGTTGATTTCGGTGATTATGAAGTTTATTAGGGTAGTGTGGGAGTATGGACTACAAATTGTAATGTATGGTAAGGTTTTTAGAAATTTAGGGTTTAAAAGTACCTATGGGTTTTTAGAATTAGGGTTTTGATTTTAAAAGGGTATTTTTTGTTTGATTGGGTTTTTTATGGATTAAATAGCTTTTGATATCCTTCTTCAGACATTCTTAATGCTATTGTGAGTTACTGGATTATGAAACATGAATATCACCCACCTAAACCGTAATTGTAACTCGTACCAGATGAAATATAGGTTTTATAAGGAAATGAGGGTTTTAATGGGTATAACGTGGTTTGGATTGTTGATTAGGTAATTATGAAGTATATTAGGGTGGTATAGGAGTATGGACTAGAAATGGTAATTTATGGTAGGGTTTTAAGAAAATTAGGGTTTTAAAATTACCTATGGATTTTTTAGAATTAGGGTTTTAATTTTTAAAGGGTATTTTTTGTTTGATTGAGTTTTTTATGAATGAATTGGCTTCTAATATCCTTCTTCAGACATTCTTAACGCTATTTTGACCTACGGGATTATGAAACATGAATATCACCCACCTAAACCGTGATTCTAACTCGTACCGGATGAAATCTAGGTTTTATAAAGAAATGAGGGTTTTAATGGGTATAACGTGGTTAGTTGGTTTCGGTGATTATGAAGTTTATTAGGGTGGTATAGGAGTATGGACTAGAAATGGTAATTTATGGTAGGGTTTTTAGAAAATTATGGTTTTAAAGTACGTATGGGTTTTTAGAATTAGGGTTTTGATTTTAAAAGGGTATTTTTTGTTTGATTGAGTTTTTTATGGATGAAATGGCTTTTAATATCCTTCTTCGGACATTCTTAATGCTATTGTGACCTACGGGATTATGAAACATGAATATCACCCACCTAAACCGTGATTCTAACGCGTACCGGATGAAATATAGGTTTTATTAGGTCTCAATAAGATTTCAAACACTAGCTAATCAATTACAAATAAGTATTTAGATGTTAATTGTTACGAATCGATTAATCACTCAGTTTCTTAGTTTATTATAGCGGAATTATAATAAAGAAGCAACGAGAATAACACACAGTTATATTGATTCAAGAGGTTCAACGAATTACAAAGCTCAAGCTCACTATCTATACACAATAATAGTGAGCTGATAAGTACGATTCCTAGTAAATCTTTTAAAAGGATAGAAGATTTAGTCTAACAAACATACCTAAAATAAAGCACTACGTTTCATTATGGAGCTGAGTAGTCAGCTCCACAATGCCTTAGTTACTTTTCGTCACTCAGACTCAAAGTCACTCAGACTCAAAATCTAAGACTTTAATAAAAAGATTTATTAACTTGGGTTAAATCGTTGATTTTCCCAACAATCTTTCCCTATCTGTTTCAATTAAAGTCTTTTACAATAGAACACATCAAAAACAAACACAAACTTAAAATTCAAAATAAAAACAGTTTCTTAATTAAAAAGACATTACTTTCTACTTTTGGAGGCTTTCTTGGGCTTCAATGGTACATCCCATGGAGTAGGCTTATTTACTTCTTTTGCACACTTCAATCTTTCTGTTTTCCATCCCATCAGCCTCTCCATCTCAACATCTGACTTGTTGAACAGTAGTTGGTAATCTTTCTTGATCAGTTCTACTTTGTCCATCAATGTCCCAATTTCTTCAATTTTTCTATGGTTATTGAATAACCAGATAATCAGCTTCATGCGAAAGGGAATGCATTGGTCTGATTCACACTCACTGAGAAGAGCAATGCAGTGATATATAGAGGACATGTTTAATCTGTCCTTGGCTTGAAAGCATTCCTCTCCCCCACAGTCAACATAACACAAGCCTTCATAATTTTCATTCTTCACATATGTTCTATCTTGAAAGATTACACCTTTGGGGACTGGATGAAGACTGCTTGTTTCCAAACCAAGTGATTTAGCCCCAACTCTCACTCTGTTGACAGTGCAAAATTCTCTATAGTCTTCATCTGAAATCAGCTTCAGCATATGGGCAACATTCACATTTGTGACTGCTTCTCTTTTTACCTTAAGTCTATGTGCAATGTTATTTATTCTTGAGCTCTGACTCGCTACTTCCTTCCATTCTTCCAAACCCAATGTATGTATTTTGTGTACCCCAATTTTTGAAGGACTTCCCTTTTTGGTAGCATGTCAGCATTATGTCAGATCCACCAGTATCATGACAATCCAAGTCTTGGATTTTCTTTGCATTTTTCCTCATGATGAAATTTGATTCAATGTAGTCCAACCTGGCTTCTTCCCTTAGTACTTGCTTAGCCATTTGTTTGTCAGCCTCAATCCTTTGTTGTTCTTCATCAATTGCCATTTCTTCTTCCTCTTTCATCTCAGCTTCAAGTACTTCAACAGCTTTAATACATAGGTTTTGTGTTTCCCTGGGTTTGGCATCAAACTTCTCCAAGTATAGACCTTTGACATATTCCTTGTAGCTTTCAACTGTCATACCAGCATTGTGTGCATATCGTTGCAGTTTTGCTAAATTTTCAGCTTCAGCTTGTCTTTCTTTTATTGATGTCTCAGACTGAACAGTTGGATTCTCCATTTCAGTTTCTGCCTCAGCTTGAGCATTTTGCTCTTCCATTTCAGTATCAGTATCAGTGTCAGTATCAACTGTAGCTTTTCCTTTTACATCCTTGTTACTCCCTTGATCCTCTTTCTCAGATTCACTTGAGATGTCGCTGTAATCAGTCTCATAGTGATCCTCAGACTGACCAGTTTTCAGATTAAATTTGACTGTTTTGAAGTATCTTTTCTCCCCTTCATCTCTTTTTCGTTTCAAGTTTTTCTTGGGAAGGTCAGACTCACCAGTAGGTATAACATTTTTCTCCCCCTGAGTCTGAGCATCCATTGGGGAGTCTTCAACAACTGTTTCCCCTTTCTTATCAGACTGATCTCAGATGTGAGTTTCAACACCATCCCTTTCAATTCCTCCATCTCCACAGTGTTTTGACATTTTAGAGCTTGATTCTCAGTCTGCATTGCACTCAGTTTGACATCAAACTGAGTTGACATGTTCTTAATTGCTTGTAACAGCAAAGGAACAGCCATACACCCTCAGACTGGGATGAAGTAGTAACAGTAGATATGGGTACAGTTGGTATAGCCTCACTCCCTCCTTGTTGATTAGGAAAGCGATCCTTGGCTATAGAAGTGGAAGTCTGTACCTCACTCAGTTTGAGAAGTGAGGCATTGACGACTTGTGCATAGGAGTGAGAGAGATTTTGTGGTTCAGTATCGTAAACTAGCACAGAGCTAGTGAAAATGGCCCTAGGAATAGGCTGTGAAACTGAGGGGGGTGTTCCCATACTAAGTACAGGGATATTTAGGAGAGGAATATCATCTTCAATGCTTACCACATGTGTCAGTGTGGCAGCAGTAACGTGTTTCTCCAAGCTGGCTAATCTAGGTTGGTTTTGGGTAGTCTAGGTAGTCAGTTCCACCGCATGCTCTAGCAGAGGGAGGATGGACTGATCTACAACACTTAAGGGGAGTTTAGAACTCTCAGCCTCATGGAATAGTGAGTCCATTAGTGCTTGATTTTCAGTGGGGCTTGATGTGAGAGCTTTCTCTAAGGAACTTGGTGAGTTCAATAGGTGGGTCGCTTGAGTTTCTAAAACATCAAGATGAATAGTGGACTGTACCTCAGACTGAGAGGGGATACTCTCAGACTGTGGGATAGAAAGAGTGATATTCATACCTGAGACAGCCTCGTCGTGCCCTGCCCCACCAATCCCAACCTCAGCGTCTGATAAGGGAATGTTTGCCTCCAAATTTTCGTCAATTCCTTCACCTCGTTCAACTGAGTCTGAGTGATTAGACTCAGTGACTTCAGGATCATTAAAAAGGTTATCAATCCACTGAAGCATAACGGGTGTTAAACCTGTCTCAGCTTCACTGATGTTGATATAAGTGAAAATTTTAGAAGTAAGTCTGGGAAGAGGGCATACATAAAAAATTTGATCAAGTAGGTCATAAGCAGCCTTTCCCAGAGCCTCCTCAAAACTTAGTGAGAGAACACGAATAAATGGGACATCATTCTTCCTCTTTGTTTTTAAAACTAGGGAGAGAATCTCGTCAAAATAGAGTTGTGAGTAAGAGATTCGTCTACCTGTGACCATGGAGTGAAATAAATGAGTCTCGAATTTATTCATCTGATTCAGACTCCCGGATTTACCCCCTAAACACCGTGTAATGCTTGAAAAGAGGAATTTCCATTTACCGGTGAAGAATTTATATTCTATTACCCCCTGTATAACAAGCTTACCAATGAGAGGAAAAGCCTCAGCTCGAGCTTGTTGTTTAGTCAGTCTGGCTTGAAATCCCCCTTCACCAGCTTCAAGATCGGTGGGTAGCAATAGTGTCGCGCGAATAGTCTCCGCGGTGATAGTTAGGGTGTTTCTTCCATCATTATAAGTGCCAGAGAGTGCAGTCTGGTCAGCGTTTGCGGTGCAAGTCTACCACCACTCACATAGAACCGGTGGATATATCATCGTTTCACGAAAGTAAGCACCATAGAGAGGATGAGATTGCATGAAATGACATAGTTTGTTAAAACACCGATTCTTTCTATTGGCGGGAATATGTGTAGTAGCCACCCTATTGTTATTCTTGATTTGAACACGACTGTGAAAATCAGCACCAGTGACCATTCGTGGAGTAATGTGGAGGATCATATTCATGTCCACCATTGAAGAAATCACAAGAAAAGATTAGAGAAAAGAAAAATTAGGTTAGAAATTAAGTTGAATTTAAACTAAAGGAGCGAAATTGTAGTAACTTATTAAAACTTTCCTTAATCACTATCTAGTTTGATATAATGAACATATAAGACCCCAAAGTTTGAAAATTGTTTACAACTGACCTCTAAAAGAAAAGACTGTTTATCAGTTTAAAAAAAAACATATGATTAAAAATTATTAAAGCTAAACAAACTGAGTTAACCGCTAAATTAAAAAAAATAAAAGAAAAAAAAAACTAATATTTACGAAAAGTTAATTCAGTCTGAGCTCAGGGTCAGACTGATGAGGCTCGATCTGACTGAAAGGTCAAACTAAAATTTGGATTCTTTGTTAAATTTTAAGGATTTAACATGCCTAGTTCTCCTAACAAATAGAAGAACCTGTCCTCACTCAGAGGTTTCGTGAAGATATCTGCCAATTGATCATGAGTGACTACAAACTCCAGTCTGACTTTGCCTTTTGATGTGTATTTTATAACATAAAATTATTTAAAGTTTAGAAAAGGATTTTACCAAAGTAGATTAACACACAATACAGGCAGTGTACCTGATCGTACGATAATATAGATTCAATAAGTCCGGATCGAACTCAGGGAACGTGTATTTATATTCGTTATCTCAAATTATATAATTAAACTAAATAAAACAAGTAAATATGGGGGACGTTTTAGTTCTGAGAGAACATATTTCAGAAAACAAATAACTAAATTAAAATAGCAATTTAATTAACGAAATGGATTGCGGATGAAAAACTGTTCGAAAAGACTTTGAGAATTAATCAGATATTAAAAAGCAGCGATTACTTGGAATTACGTTTCACCTGGATCATGATTAACAAGAATATGTTTGATTGGTTTAACTGTGATTTCTATAAAAACTAGATTTCCCACTAGAGTTATCTAATCCTACAATTTTAGAGAAAGATCATACGACTAATCGTACATCAAGAGCTATCTTAGATTATCCACTCTAAATTGTGCTTTAAGTTCACTATTATTTACAATTTAATCTGTCGACTACGAATTAACAAAAGTCTCAATTATTCAAATTCGATATAATTGTCATGTTCATTCAATTCATTAAGGACACCGCTCAAAAGGTCCATCAAAATCCTGAATAACTCTTAAACTTATATCCACATGCAACTTCTTCAATTCATTAAATTACTAATCTCTTAGCCTATCTCAATTAAGTATCAAGCTACAATTATCTAATAAATCATATAATTGTAAATAACTGATAAATTTATAAGAACGCTAGTTATGTTATAGATCTATCAATCACGCTAAGTAGTAAATTTAATAACTTTGAATAAACATGGATCGCGATTAAACGTAAATAATAACGGAAAAACCAATTAGTTCAAACATAAACTTGATTAAAACATAGATCCAGGTTCAACAATCCAAGCAATCGCTTAAAGAGTTTAGCTCATGTTGGATTGTAACAAAATAATTAAATAAGTCTTAAAACAAAGCAATGTATCAAGAAAATAATGCATAAAAGTTCAAACCAAAGTAGCAAACTTCAAAGTTGGTTAAAAGAGACTTACCAAAGCTTCCAACGTGATCAACGGCTTCTAGGACTCTCCTTGCAGCTTTCCAGGACGGATGTAGGTTGAAAATATGGAATAGGATGTCTAAAACTCGAACCCTGGAAGCCCTTTAAATAGATATCTGATAACGCCATTTTAGCCGGCGGCTGGCTGAATTCAGCCGGCGGCTGGAATACACGGGTGAAAAAGTTGCTTCCGCGGCACGTTTAGGAACAAATGTGGAAACTTTAATCCAGCCGCCTGCTAAAATGATTCAGTCGCCGGCTATTTTCCAGTCTTCAGTTTTCTTGCTAGTTTGTCTCCGTTTCAAGCCGGTTTCAGCTCCTTTTCGCTCCATGTTCCAAATGTAACTCTAATCTGCAATTATTACTGAAAATATACCAGATCATAACAAAAGTTGCAGAAAACGAGAGTAAATATGAGAAATATGATTACAAAATATCGATTATTTTAAGCATATCAAATTCCCCACACTTGAATCTTACTTGTCCTCAAGTAAACTATCAGAATTAGAACAAAACAATCATCTTCAATAAAAATAAAATACCCAACGAATCAAGTAAATTACAAAAAAAAATTATTTATGAAGATGAATTTAACAATTACCAAGCCGACATTTAAACTCATAACTAAACATCTCACGATTTGGGAAGTATAACACTCAATCACTCAAAAAGCTAATCTAAGTGTAATATATATGTGAAATCGCTCAAAGCTCAGTCATGACAAGTATTCTATCATAGGCTTGATAACGATACGCTTCTCCACCAATAGAGTCTAAGTAACTAGTTCAGAGGACTTATGGTCATATCAATGGTTGATGGGTAAAATAATGGAAAAAATGGATGAAAGTGAATTATAATGAATGATATGAAACAAATAAATTCCAATTAGTCTACAAATCCAAATATTTTAGTCAAAAACCATATTACTTTCAAAACTTGATTGATTATCCCTAATGGCTCATTTTGATGAAACTCCCAAGACCAAATTTCGCCTTAATTCTTCAACGGTTCGATTGAGAATTTTATTTCTCGCAAATTTCGTTAAATCACTTCAACAATTATTGGTTACCTAGTACGGGCCTTAATAAATATAGTGGTAAGTATTCCCGCCTGTCACGCGGGTGACCCGGGTTCGATCCCCGGCAGCGGCGCCAAAAACTTGATGAGTATTTTATAACATAAAATTATTTAAAGTTTAGAAAAAGATTTTACCAAAATAGATTAACACACAATACAGGCAGTGTACCTGATCGTACGAAAATATAGATTCAGTAAGTCCGGATCGAACTCAGGGAACGTGTATTTATATTCGTTATCTCAAATTATATAATTAAACTAAATAAAACAAGTAAATATGGGGGACGTTTTAGTTCTGAGAGAACATATTTCAGAAAACAAATAACTAAATTAAAATAGCAATTTAATTAACTAAATGGATTGCGGATGAAAAACTGTTCGAAAAGACTTTGAGAATTAATCAGATATTAAAAAGCAGCGATTACTTGGAATTACGTTTCACCTGCATCATGATTAACAAGAATATGTTTGATTGGTTTAACTGTGATTTCTATAATAACTATATTTCCCGCTAGAGTTATCTAATCCTACAATTTTAGAGAAAGATCATACGACTAATCGTACATCAAGAGCTATCTTAGATTATCCACTCTAAATTGTGCTTTAAGTTCACTATTATTTACAATTTAATCTGTCGACTACGAATTAACAAAAGTCTCAATTATTCAAATTCGATATAATTGTCATGTTCATTCAATTCATTAAAGACACCGCTCAAAAGGTCCATCAAAATCCTGAATAACTCTTAAACTTATATCCACATGCAACTTCTTCAATTCATTAAATTACTAATCTCTTAGCCTATCTCAATTAAGTATCAAGCTACAATTATCTAATAAATCATATAATTGTAAATAACTGATAAATTTATAAGAACGCTAGTTATGTTATAGATCTATCAATCACGCTAAGTAGTAAATTTAATAACTTTGAATAAACATGGATCGCGATTAAACGTAAATAATAACGGAAAAACCAATTAGTTCAAACATAAACTTGATTAAAACATAGATCCAGGTTCAACAATCCAAGCAATCGCTTAAAGAGTTTAGCTCATGTTGGATTGTAACAAAATAATTAAATAAGTCTTAAAACAAAGCAATGTATCAAGAAAATAATGCATAAAAGTTCAAACCAAAGTAGCAAACTTCAAAGTTGGTTAAAAGAGACTTACCAAAGCTTCCAACGTGATCAACGGCTTCTAGGACTCTCCTTGCAGCTTTCCAGGACGGATGTAGGTTGAAAATATGGAATAGGATGTCTAAAACTCGAACCCTAGAAGCCCTTTAAATAGATATCTGATCACGCCATTTTAGCCGGCGGCTGGCTGAATTCAGCCGGCGGCTGGAATACACGGGTGAAAAAGTTGCTTCCGCGGCACGTTTAGGAACAAATGTGGAAACTTTAATCCAGCCGCCGGCTAAAATGATTCAGCCGCCGGCTGTTTTCCAGTCTTCAGTTTTCTTGCTCGTTTGTCTCCGTTTCAAGCCGGTTTCAGCTCCTTTTCGCTCCATGATCCAAATGTAACTCTAATCTGCAATTATTACTGAAAATATACCAGATCATAACAAAAGTTGCAGAAAACGAGAGTAAATATGAGAAATATGATTACAAAATATCGATTATTTTAAGCATATCACCTTTCTCCACACAGTCTCGAATGAAATGATGTCTTATTTCAATGTGTTTTGTCTAGGAGTGAAATACTGGATTCTCAGTTATCTGAATAGCATTCTTGTTGTTACACATGATTGGAGTGTTTTGAATCTTGATGTCAAGATCAGCCAGTTAATGTTGCATCCCTAGTAACTGCGCACAACAGCTTCCTGCAGCCACATACTCAGCTTCAGCTGTGGAGGTTGCCACTGAGTTTGCTTGACCAACTGACTAACTTTCCTCCCAGAAGCTGACATCCTCCTGAAGTACTTTTTCTGTCCAATCTATACCCTGCATAATCTGCTTCTGTGTATCCAATCAGTTCAAAACCAGAATCTTTAGGGTACCATAGGCCAAGATTTGGAGTACCCTTAAGATATATGAAAATTCGTTTGACAGCTTTAAGATGGGATTCCTTTGGGTCAGCCTGATAACGTGCACATAGACAGAGAGAGAACATGATGTCAGGTCTACTAGCAGTTAAGTAAAGTAAAGATCCAATCATACCTTTGTAAGTAACTTGACAAACTGACTTGCCAGTTTTCTCTCTATGTAACTTATCAGATGTACTCATTGGTGTTTTCATTTCGGAACATGATTCAAAACCAAATTTCTTTATTAAATCATGGACATATATACTTTGATTTATAAAAATTCCATCTTTCTTTTGTTCTACATGTAAACCAAGGAAATACGTGAGTTCCCCCATCATACTCATCCTGTATTCACTACACATGAGGTTTGAAAACCATGTACACAACTTTTCATTAGTGGAGCCAAATATAATGTCATCAACATATATTTGTACCAAAATCACATGTCCTTTTTCCTTTTTGATAAAAAGTGTCTTATCAATAGATCCTCTTTTAAATTGATTTTTAAGAAGAAAGTCAGATAAGGTATCATACCAAGCTCTAGGAGCTTGTTTGAGACCATATAAGGCTTTGTTTAATTTAAAAACATGATCAGGAAAGTTAGGATCAACAAAACCTGGAGGATGCTTGACATATACTTCCTCCTGTAAATCACCATTCAGAAATGCACTTTTCACATCCATTTGGTATACCAAGAAGTCTTTGAAGGCTGCATAAGCCAAGAATAACCGAATTGCTTCAATTCTGGCTACCGGAGCAAAGGTTTCATCATAATCAATTCCTTCTTCCTGCTTGTATCCATGAGCCACCAAACGGGCTTTGTTCTTGATCACTACCCCATCTTTGTCATATTTATTTCTAAATATCCATTTGAGTCCAATGATTGTCTTGAATAGTGGACGAGGAACCTTAGTCCATACATTGTTTCGTATGAATTCTCCTAATTCCTCTTGCATGCCATCAACCCAGTCTTCATCCAATACAGCTTCTTCAACCTTCTTTGGTTCCATCAGACTCAAGAAGTTTGTGTAGAAACAAAAATTAGTTGTGGCATTCTTGTGTCTGGTTTTGACTCCTTCATTTAATAAACCAATGACAGATGATAGTGGATGCCCTTTGAGAGTCTTGATGTTTCCTGATTCGCTTTGTTGAACTACAGTTGCTGGAGACTGAGTATCATCAGTTTGAACTTCCTCAGTCTGAGTGTTTTGGATCTGAGTATGGTCAGACTGAGAGGTGTCAGTCTGAGTTTCATCAGTTTCATTAGACACATTTGGTTCATTTTCAGGAACATATTTTGTACTAGATTCATCAAGGTCACTCTCTGACTCTTGATTTTGATTTACTACTTGTTCATTCTGATCTGCAGCATGGGAATCAGCCTCAAACGTTGTTACTAGTAGTTCATCACATAACTGATTGATGGTTGCTATGTCAGTCTGTGAGGTCCGTTCATCTTTGTCAGACTGAGTTGTATCATCAAAGGTGACATTGATACTTTCTTCCACAACCTTCCTTCGTTCATTATATACTCGAAATGCTTTAGCGATGCTGGAGTATCCAACAAACAATCCTTCATCAGCTTTAGGAGACATCTTACACAAAAAATCCCATTGATTAAGAATATAACAACGACTGCAAAAGATATGAAAATAATGGATTGAAGGGACTTTGTTATGGTACAATTCATATGCAGTTTTCCCATGTCTCTTAACAATGAAGGATCTATTCTATGTAAAGCAGGCAGTGTTCACAACTTCAACCCAGAATTTTATCTTCATGTTACCATAACAGAGCATAGTCCTGGCAGCTTCAATTAACGTTCTATTTCTTCTTTCTGCAACACCGTTTTGTTGAGGAGTTCGAACTGAGGCAAAGTTTTGAACTATTCCCAATTGATCACAAAAGTTTATCAAGACTGAGTTCTTGAATTCAGTTCCATGATCACTCCTCATCTGTCGAACAAGAGTATTTTTCTGTCGATGTTCTCTCTTGATCAGATTGATAATCTTCTCTGCTGCATCACTTTTAGCCCTTAAAAATATAACCCAAGTAAATCTGGTAAATTCATCCACAATCACAAGAGTATTTTTCTTTCCTCCTTGGCTCTCAATTCCAATTGGTCTAAACAGATCCATATGTAACATGAATAGAGGTTCATTAATTGAATGCAACATCTTGGATGGGAATTGGGTCTTGGTTTGCTTTCCAAGAACACAGGCTGAGCAGACTTTATCTTTGGAATAGGTCAGCTCAGGAAGTCCTCTAACCCATTTACTTTTTGACAAAGCAGTTATGTTTTTGAAGTTTAGATGTGATAGTCTTCTATGCCATAACCAATTGAGTTCCTCTTTTGTTTCTGTGAACAAGCATGTCTCAGCCTCATCATTAGATATGCTCAGATCCAAGAAAAATACAACTCTCTCTTTTGGCAAGTAACAATGGTTTACCCTTGTCATTGTAGATTATTCCTGCTTGCTTTCTGAATCTAACCTCATAATCCTCATCAGTCTGAGTTACACTTAGTAAGTTATGTTGTAAGCCTTCTACATAATCGACTCTTTTGAAAGTAACAACTCCAGCATGTATCTTTCCATAACCTCTAGTCATTGACACACCATTGTCACCATATCTTACTTGTGGACCAGCTTCCTCCTTATCATCTTGTAAGAAAGATTTCATTCCCGTCATGTGCTTGATGCTCCACTATCTAGATACCATTTGGTGGAATCCTGCACATGAGACAGCATAAATTAATTCATTTTGGGTACCCACTTTAGAGTGGATCCATGAAATTGACCTGTTTTAACATTGTTTTGAGAGTTTGACTTGGGTGTGGGACTGACTGGGAATTAAGCTGACTTGATTTGGCTTGATGGTTTTGGTTTTTGATTATTTTGAGAACTGGTGGTTTTCTTTTGTGATGAGACTGACTTCTGTTTTGATGAAACTGACTTAGATTTTGATGGGACTGACCTTTGTGAACCATGATACTTTGGTCTAGATTGAGTCAGTTTTCTACAGAAGACAACTTCATGTCCTTTTTCACCACAATTATAGCATGTCCTCTTAGGAGGAGTTTTGGGTCTGACATGGCCTGGAGATTTGTTTTGGACTAAAGTTTTTACAATGTTAGTCAGTTCCATTAATTGATTTCCCAATTTGTTGATGATCTGTTTGTCATCAATTTTCTTTTCAATTTTGGAACTGACTTGACTTTGTTTCTTAGGTTTACTCATAACCTTGGGTAAAACAGTGTTTTTTTTTCAATGATTTATTCCCAATTGGTATGGTCTTGTCAGTTTCAATCAATTTAGCACATTCAGACTGAGTTGAAGATGAAGATTCACTTTTATTAAAAACTTGAGAAATTACAGGTTTAACAAAAGCATTTGACATCCTAATTTGATCTCCTTTCATATAAGTGAAAGTATTTGGGAGAATATCAGGTTTGAAAATAATTTTTTCTCGTTCAGCTTCTTCTTCCTCTTCAGTCATATGCTTCTTTAGACTGAAGGTCTCACCCAACACAGCTCGGAATTGTTTGGGTACCTGTCTGCTTAAACAATCCTCATTTTTTAAAGATGATATACACCATGATTTACAAATTCTTTTATAATGCTCAGTTTCCTCTCTAAGTTTATAGTTTTCTTTTGCAAGATCACTATAAGCTTCAGTATGAGTGTTTAATAGAATTTTATAATTTTCTAGTTCTATGATCTTATCATCTTTGGGTTTTGAAACATTTTCAAGATCTTTAATCTTTTGTTTTAAATCAGATTGTTCTTCTAAAGTGGTGGTCAAATCAATAAAGATATACTCAAACATTTGAAGTTTTTGTTCATTTGTATAAGTATTGAAGTTATGTACCTTATAAAGCTTTGATTTGTTCCAGTCTGAATTATGGCTCAGTCTCTCAGCTTCCTTCAGATACTTCTCAAACTGAGATGCAGACTTCTCAGCTTCAGTCACTTCCTCCACGAATGCCATTAAACACTTATCCACCACTTCCTCATCCTCATCAGATGATAGTTCCTCATCTAACCATTCTTCAGCAAAGAATGCCTTCTTCTCAGTTTGAGGCTTTTGAGTAGTTGAACTGTTGCCTTTTCTGTATTTAAGATACTTCTTTCTGTATCTTTGAGCCCTCTCATCAACCTCATCCATGTGTTCAGTCAGAGCATTTTTCACTTACAATCAGCAACCATGTGTCCACACTCATTGCATTTAAAACATTTAATCTTCTTTAAATCGAAAGGTTTCTTTCCTTTGTAACCAGTCTTCTGCTCTAGCTTCATAGTTAACAATGCTAGCTGATTCTTCAACTTTTTGACCTCAGTTTCATCGTCTGATTCTGAGTCTGAGTTTGACTCAGACTCAGATGAGTCAGCTTTATAATAAGTTTATTTATTCCTTTTACTGGTAGCAACCAATGCAACTTCAGGATCCCTTGCAGTTCTTCTATTTTTTTTTTCTTTTTCCTCTCTTGAGATTCTTCAAAGTTCAGCAACAATCCAAAGAGGCCAGGCAGCTTGTAGGTGGACAGCTTCTCACTAACTACAAGAGATGTGATAACAGATTCAAATTTATTTGGCAAGATGTCAACGAATTTCTTCCATATTTCATCATCTTCCTTTGTTACTCCTAGAGCTGATAGATCATTCAACAAGATTTGAAACCTTGTATGCACGTCAGCCAAGGTTTCCTTTTCTTTCACATAGAAATTTTCATAATTCCTAATTAGACTATTCAGTCTTTGCTCTCTCACAATTGGAACGCCTTCATAGGACACAATTAAAGTGTCCCATATTTCTTTTGCAGATCTACATCCAGCAATCTTTGAAAATATCTGCTCAGACACAACATTTCCTAGAATACTTCTAGCTCTTGGATCTAGATTAAACAGCAGCTTGAAACAATTTTATCTCCTTCCTTGACTTCATCAATGTGTTTCCCTGGAATGATGGGTCCTTCAGTTACGGTTCTCATCATTAACTCATGAATTCCTGAAAGATACCACTCAACTTTAAGTTTCCAATGGGCAAAATTATGTCCATTAATAATAGGAATGCCTTTCCCAGCCATTGCAGGTGTATTGGATAAAGATGATGACATTGTATTTGAGATTTATGTATTGATCGTTTAAGATTGGTAAATTTATGAAAATTTAAATCTTATTTGCTCTGATACTAGTTGAGGTCTCAATAAGATCTCAAACACTAGCTAATCAATTAAAAATAAGTATTTAGATGTTAATTGTTACGAATCGATTAATCACTCGGTTTCTTAGTTTATTATAGCGGAATTATAATAAAGAAGCAACAAGAATAACACACAGTTATATTGATTCAAAAGGTTCAACGAATTACAAAGCTCAAGCTCACTATGTATACACAATAATAGTGAGCTTGATAAGTACGAATCCTAGTAAATCTTCTAAAAGGATAGAAGATTTAGTCTAACAAACATACCTAAAATAAAGCACTACGTTTCATTATGGAGCTGAGTAGTCAGATCCACAATGCCTTAGTTACTTTTCGTCACTCAGACTCAAAGTCACTCAGACTAAAAAACTAAGACTTTAATAAACAGATTTATTAACTTGGGGTAAATCGTTGATTTTCCCAACAGGTTTTATAAGGAAATGAGGGTTTTAATGGGTATAACGTGGTTTGGATTGTTGATTAGGTAATTATGAAGTATATTAGGGTGGTATAGGAGTATGGACTAGAAATGGTAATTTATGGTAGGGTTTTTAGAAAATTAGGGTTTTAAAGTACCTATGGATTTTTAGAATTAGGGTTTTTATTTTAAAAGGGTATTTTTTTGTTTGATTGAGTTTTTTATGGATGAATTGGCTTCTAATATCGTTCTTCAGACATTCCTAATGCTATTTTGACCTAAAGGATTATGAAACATGAATATCACCCACCTAAACCGTGATTCTAACTCGTATCGGATGAAATCTAGGTTTTATAAAGAAATGAGGGTTTTAATAGGTATAACGTGGTTTGGATTGTTGATTTCGGTGATTATGAAGTTTATTAGGGTAGTGTGGGAGTATGGACTAGAAATTGTAATGTATGGTAAGGTTTTTAGAAATTTAGGGTTTAAAAGTACCTATGGGTTTTTAGAATTAGGGTTTTGATTTTAAAAGGATATTTTTTGTTTGATTGGGTTTTTTATGGATGAAATGGCTTATAATATCCTTCTTTTTAATATTCTTAATGCTATTGTGACCTACGGGATTATGAAACATGAATATCACCCACCTAAACCGTGATTCTAACTCCTACCGGATGAAATATAGGTTTTATAAGGAAATGAGGCTTTTAATGGGTATAACGTGGTTTGGATTTTTGATTAGGTAATTATGAAGTATATTAGGGTGGTATAGGAGTATGGACTAGAAATGGTAATTTATGGTAGGGTTTTTAGAAAATTAGGGTTTTAAAGTACCTATGGATTTTTAGAATTAGGGTTTTGATTTTAAAAGGGTATTTTTTGTTTGATTGAGTTTTTTATGGATGAATTGGCTTCTAATATCCTTCTTCAGACATTCTTAATGCTATTTTGACCTACGGGATTATGAAACATGAATATCACCCACGTAAACCGTGATTCTAACTCGCACCGGATGAAATCTAGGTTTTATAAAAAAAGTGAGGGTTTTAATGGGTATAACGTGGTTTGGATTGTTGATTTCGGTGATTATGAAGTTTATTAGGGTAGTGTGGGAGTATGGACTAGAAATTGTAATGTATGGTAAGGTTTTAGAAATTTAGGGTTTAAAAGTACCTATGGGTTTTTAGAATTAGGGTTTTGATTTTAAAAGGGTAATTTTTGTTTGATTGGGTTTTTTATGGGTGAAATGACTTTTAATATCCTTCTTCAGACATTCTTAATGCTATTTTGACCTACGGGATTATGAAACATGAATATCACCCACCTAAACCGTGATTCTAACTCGTACCGGATGAAATCTAGGTTTTATAAAGAAATGAGGGTTTTAATGGGTATAACGTGGTTTGGATTGTTGATTTCGGTGATTATGAAGTTTATTAGGGTAGTGTGGGAGTATGGACTAGAAATTGTAATGTATGGTAAGGTTTTTAGAAATTTAGGGTTTAAAAGTACCTATGGGTTTTTAGAATTAGGGTTTTGATTTTAAAAGGTATTTTTTGTTTGATTGGGTTTTTTATGGATGAAATGGCTTTTAATATCCTTCTTCAGACATTCTTAATGCTATTTTGACCTACGGGATTATGAAACATGAATATCACCCACCTAAACCGTGATTCTAACTCATACCGGATGAATTTTAGGTTTTATAAAGAAATGAGGGTTTTAATGGGTATAACGTGGTTTGGATTGTTGATTTCGGTGATTATGAAGTTTATTAGGGTAGTGTGGGAGTATGGACTAGAAATTGTAATGTATGGTAAGGTTTTTAGAAATTTAGGGTTTAAAAGTACCTATGGGTTTTTAGAATTAGGGTTTTGATTTTAAAAAGGTATTTTTTGTTTGATTGGGTTTTTTATGGATGAAATGGCTTTTAATATCCTTCTTCAGACATTCTTAATGCTATTGTGACCTACGGGATTATGAAACATGAATATCACCCACCTAAACCGTGATTCTAACTCCTACCGGATGAAATATAGGTTTTATAAGGAAATGAGGCTTTTAATGGGTATAACGTGGTTTGGATTTTTGATTAGGTAATTATGAAGTATATTAGGGTGGTATAGGAGTATGGACTAGAAATGGTAATTTATGGTAGGGTTTTTAGAAAATTAGGGTTTTAAAGTACCTATGGATTTTTAGAATTAGGGTTTTGATTTTAAAAGGGTATTTTTTGTTTGATTGAGTTTTTTATGGATGAATTGGCTTCTAATATCCTTCTTCAGACATTCTTAATGCTATTTTGACCTACGGGATTATGAAACATGAATATCACCCACGTAAACCGTGATTCTAACTCGCACCGGATGAAATCTAGGTTTTATAAAAAAGTGAGGGTTTTAATGGGTATAACGTGGTTTGGATTGTTGATTTCGGTGATTATGAAGTTTATTAGGGTAGTGTGGGAGTATGGACTAGAAACTGTAATGTATGGTAAGGTTTTTAGAAATTTAGGGTTTAAAAGTACCTATGGGTTTTTAGAATTAGGGTTTTGATTTTAAAAAGGTAATTTTTGTTTGATTGGGTTTTTTATGGA
>CAJVGC010000202.1:0-28755 GCA_910822075.1 Senecio squalidus
AACAGTCAGATTTGCACTGTAGTGGGCTCTAGACAAAGAAATTGCGATGGTGTGTTCACTGTGTTCGATATTTGATTACAAACTGTTCTTGTCGACGGATGATGCTCTGGTATTTGATGTATTGTTGCTGATTATCTGAATTCGAGATGCATCCTATTGTGCCTATTCTGTTATACTTTGGATCTCGACATATTAGATAGCATGATATAAAGAAAACTTTTTTTTAGAATCGGACAAACCATGAAATTTCAGAAAGATTTAAGCGCTTGGTGGTTCGGAACTTGTTGATCGTGACAAAACGATCGGTTATTGAACGAGAGTTATGACAGAGCCTATGGCTCCAGTGGACGAGCTCGTGTTACGGGGAAAGAGTAACAAAAATTCAAGTAACAAATCTCAGTTAGACCTACGAAAAATGAGAGCCGAAAACTGGACAAATCAGAATAATCAAAGCGGAACACTTTTAGTGCAAGTTGCATCTCAAATAAGCCATTGGCTTGGCATCTCAAAATAAGCTAATTGAATCTCAAAACATGCAAATAGAATCTCAAGAAACGCAAATCACGAGCTTGCAGCAACAATTGATGACTTTTGGAACGAATTCGACTTTTTCAAAGTTCATTTCAAGATAGTATGCTCTCGTGTATCCAAGAAGAATAAGTTAAAGCCCCTCGAGTCTCACATGAAGATGTATTTGTGACGCAGGTACACGAATTAAGTAATTTACATATTACTTTAAGCATTTGCCTTATTCTCTAGTGATCTTTACTGATCTTATTTACCTATATATAATATTTCATTTTATTGTCGGGTTTTCTCAATATTCTTTATATGATAATTTGAAAAGTAATAACCCAAATGTTTGGTATTTTCCAGGAAGGGAGATGGGAAGATGATGGGAGGATGATGAGGTAATTGGTTTCGTTATGTGATTACATGAGTTTCCCGAAGATGTTATGATGTTGAGGTTACTTGATTTTGTAATACAATTTCTTTGCACTTGTTGCTGATCGTTTAAAACTTGACAAATATTCTTAATAATTGTTGTTTTTGTTTAAGGATCCTAACTCTAATATCCAGTTTAGTTGCCTTTTGGTCTAGATTACTTCTTGTTATAACTAATAACAATATAGGAAGTTTATATATATATATATATAATATATATATATATATATATATATATATATATATATATCTATATATATATATATATATATATATATATATGGGGGAAGTGAATATGGGGCTGTTACAAATGTAAGCTTACATGCGAAAATCATTAAAAACTATGTCGTTTTGTGGTTTAAATATTTTTCAACGCTTGATTTGTCCTATATTCATCAAGGGAGAGGTGATCCCCAAAATGCAGGGGGTCATTGTTTATTATGAAGAAGTTATAAAAAGTGACTTCGATAGATGCCCAGTGATGACAAAACACTTACTATTTTTGAAAGGACACGTTAATGAAGAAAAAGATGTGAATAGATAAAAATTTGTTATTTTAATAAATATGATTAAACATTATATAGATTTGAAGAATTTTTTTACAAAACGTCGTATTTTTTGATAAATTTTGCATGTAAGTCTTACATGTGTAAGAGCCCCATATTCACTTTTCCATATATATATATATATATATATATATAGTGTTCACATCTAAAAAGTGTGAATAATTATGTATTATGTGAATATGTTCACACATAAAGCGTGGACATTTGTACCAATATGCTCATATATAAAAGTGTGAATAATTTAAAATCCTTACACTTTGAATCGTGAAGATATATCCCAAAATCCTTACATTTATAAGTGTGATAAATTATCCAAATCTTCACACTTGGAAGTGTGATAAATTTATCAAGCTCTCCATACTTAAAAGTGTGATAAATTATTTCAAATCTTCAAACTTGAAAGTGTGATAAATTATCTCAAAATCCTCACACTTACAAGCATGAAAATTATATCAACATAATCACCACAAAAGTGTGGAAGATTTTGTTACACCAATATTCCTCGCGCACATGTCGGGCGTGAACTTCTTAAATCTTCACGCTTTTAAGTGCGTAAATATGTCTTAAAAAGTGTGAAAAATTAATCATTTTGTTGTAGTGAATATATATATATATATATATATATATATATATATATATATATATATATATCTATATATATATATATATATATTATATATAGTGAATGGTTCATGCGAGAACTCTTTTTTTTTACGAGAACTGCAGAACTCTTACAAAAAGTGTTATATCACATTTCACTTTGTTCATTCAAATACAAACTCTTTTGGAGATTAATAATCGAGTAAATATAAACGTAAAAAAACAAAAAAAAATCATATAAAATAACGTAAAAAAAATGCGTTCATATATGAACTCATTTTTTGAAAAAATAAACGTTCACATATGAACAATTCTAAATACGCTTGATTTCATTCAACCATTTTAATTTTTTACTTATATTTTTACTAGATTTTTAACATTCAATAGTTTTACATGTGAATACAGAAATTACATGTTAATTGAAATTTTTTTTAAGAGTTCTCGCATAAATAAGAGTTTTCGCATTAATCAGTCTATATATATATATATATATATATATATATATATATATATATATTGTCACACCCACATAGAAATGGCGGAACCGAGGTGCGCAGTGTATACGGTATCAGAGATTCAAAGGTTACATCAAACATAAATAAACCAACATCATCAACATAGATAAGAGTTGAAGTAAAATACTTATTACAATCATCCGAATATTATCAAATACGACTACAGAGTTTGGGAAACTAAGGAATTACAATAACAAAATAACTTCCAGCAAAAAGTCCCAAGTAGCCAAGCAAGCATAGCATCAAATAGAGTAACCTCAAATCCCTGAAAAGCGTTAAAATACGACGTCAACATAAAGTTGGTGAATTATTCGCAATAGTAAATAAAAACATAATAGGATAAAAGTTTTCAATAAGTTTTGACCCCAAAAGATAAGATTTGAAGATAAGTCCTTTTGAAAAGATATTTCAAAATATATTTGAAGTATACAAAACCTTTCGATAAAATATTCATATTTATACCATACGGTACCATAATCATTTCATAAAAATACCATACTCATTTCATAAAATAGATAACATTACTGGATAGAATATCAGCTCTAGGAACATACAATACACCTGACCCTTAACAATAATGGCAACTAACCCACCTAGTGTCTCAAACTAGGTTGTCCTCGATAATAATATTCGGTCGTAAGATTGTTAACATGGACAGGGCACGCCATCATCCAAACTAGTGTTAACAATGAGGGCTTGTTAGACCTATATAGCGCTATATATACTTCGGCGGCACAAGCTAACAGGTGTTTATACGGGGCCTTGTACTACCACATAGGCGGTACAAGTTGGGTGAGATCATCTAAAGCATTCATATCCATATATATACATACCATAATACATACATACCAAAAATACCTTTGTTTAACGCTAATCATGCCCAAAAATATAAAAAAAGTAAAAAGGGCAACGAATAACTCACTGATAGCAAAGCAATCCAAATCTTTATATGTCGGATCTACTACAATACCGTCAAGCTTCAACGTCTAAGTGCCCTATACATCACGTAAATAAACATGTCTAAGTATCTCTAAGTCTAGTAGGGTTATGCCTTAATGATTAACGTTTTACACGGGTTTTGAAATGACCAATAGGAATATCAATATAACGGAATGCAAACGTTTCGGAAAGTCAACGGACTAGATACGTGATCCTAATACTTACGTGCACTACAAGTCACGTAGGTATCAAGTTACGTGTTATAGAAGAGTTACGGGTCAAGAGGTGTTAAATACGGATTAGTTACTTGACCAACAAGGTGTTACATAATCAAAACAAGGACTTACGTGATAAACAAGCAGAGTTACGTGATTATAAGGACAATTACGTGCATGGCAAGCTTCTGATCAAGAATTACGTGAATAAGGTGGTATAGCATGGGAATTACGTGAACGTAAGAGTATTACGTGATCAATACTATTACGCGACATAGAGGTGTTTGTTACGTGACTTGGGGATCACGTAATACACAATTACGTACCAAAAATCAATTACGTGACTCGGGGGTTTCAATTTCGTGAGCGTAATAGCTCTATTACGTGCAGCATTCGTGAGTTACGTGAATAGGAAGCAAGTTACGTGCCATGACGGGATTTTTACGAAAAATGGTAATCGGAAATCGATTTTTGAGTGTTCTAAGTGTCCATTTGATCCCTAAATGAAAACCTATGTCCAGAATACTATTAGGAACAATAATTCTCAATAAAATCTCGGTTTTGACGGTTAAAAATGGGATTTACGTGTTTGGATAAAAATAGAATAAAGTTTAAAACCAACATGAAGAAATACTTACTTGATCGAAATGAAACTTGGAGGATAGATGAAGATGATGATGGTGAACAAGAATCCGGTCTCGGATTTGAAATCCAACGGTCCGATCGCCGGAAAAGTTAGAGAGAAGGTGGAGGTGTTTGTGTGTGTTTTCTAGAGAGAGAGAGAGTGTGTGTAGGTGATTTTACTTGGGGAAGAAGTGATGAAAGAATAAAGACAAAAATGGTAAAGATAAGACAAAAGGTTGGTGGGGGACGATTTTGTAATAAAATTCCCCTTAGGACTAGTTTTGTAATAAAATTTCCGAAAAGACTAAAATGAAATACTTTTTAAACGTTAATCTTAATCATATAATTAAGGCATAATTCCTCTAAACTTATCATAAGAGCATACTAGACTTATACTAAAGGCACTTAAGACTATACGTTCCCGACATAAAGATTTGAATCACATACTATATACCCGATAAACGTAAATACGCACAAAATATAAATACGATTCTCATAAAATACGAGAAATACGAATACGATACTCATAAATACGAATACGATAACTCATAAAAGAAATACAATAGGGTCAAAACACGAATATAAATGAATAAAACGAATACGAGTCGATAGAATAATACCGTGAAATTCGCGAATGTCACAGTCTCCCCAAGTAAAAAGAATTTCGTCCTCGAAATTATCACTGGGTACTACTCCCGGGAGAAAGGTGAGGATACTTCCGCAGAATTTCATCTTCGCGTTCCCACGTGAACTCAGCACCAAAACGGGAATTCCAGCGAACTTTGTCAATCGGGATCTTACTTCGTCGCAGACGCTTAACATCACTAGCAACGATCTCGATCGGTTCCTCAACGAAATGAAGCTTGTCGTCAATCTGGAGTTGCTCAAGCGGAACTAATAATGTCTCATCAGCCAGGCACTTCTTCAACTGAGATACATGAAATACATTATGTACGCTGCTCAGTTCTGCCGGCAATTCTAATCGATACGCAGCTGGACCGATGCGGGCTAAATCTTGAACGGACCCGTGTATCTAGGACTCAGCTTGCTGCGTTTCACAAACCGGACAACCCCTTTCCATGGAGATACCTTCACCAACACTGAACTCGAGAGGCTTCCTTCGCTTATCAGCATACTTCTTCTGTCGATCTCTGGCAGTAACCAATCGCTCTTTGATCTTGAAGATCTTGTCAGTGGTCTCTTGTATAATCTCCGGACCGGAAATCTGACTATCTCCAACTTCTGCCCAACATACAGGCGATCGACACTTGCGGCCATATAGAGCTTCGAACGGTGCACACTTGATACTCGTGTGATAGCTGTTGTTGTACGAGAACTCAATCAACGGCAAATGAATATCCCAACTACCACCAAAATCAATAGCGCAAGCTCGTAGCATGTCTTCCATAGTCTGAATAGTTCTCTCACTCTGACCATCGGTCTGAGGATGATAGGCGGTACTCATATCTAACCGTGTACCCATAGCAGTCTGAAATGTCTTCCAAAATCGAGAAGTGAAACGAGCATCACGATCGGAAATAATCGATACAGGAACACCGTGTTTCGATACAATCTCGGAAATATACAAACGTACGAATCTCTCCATCGGATAGTTCTCGCGAATCGGAAGGAAATGAGCAGACTTCGTCAAACGATCAACAATAACCCAGATACTGTCATAACCACTCGAAGATCTCGGAAGCTTAGTAACAAAATCCATAGTAATACGCTCCCATTTCCACTCGGGAATCTTCGGTTGTTGGAGTAGCCCAGACGGTTTCTGATACTCAATCTTCACCTTGGAGCAGGTCAGACACCGGCTAACATACTCGGCGATCTCGCGTTTCATACCCGGCCACCAATAAAAATCTTTCAAGTCGTGATACATTTTGTCGGAACCCGGATGAATGGAATAGTTCGACTTATGGGCTTCGTCCAGAATCAATTGACGGGTACTAACCGGAACCCAAATACGCTCGAGGAAATACAGAACTCCATCCTCTTTCGGTTCTAGTTCCAACGCCAACTTATACAATCTTTCCTCTTTAACACGGTCTTCAGTCATAATACCCTCTTGCGCTTGAATAATCCGAGCTCTGAATAGATATCACCATAGAACGAATGCGGACCGGTTTGACGGTTTCCTTACGACTCAATGCATCAGCAACAACGTTCGCCTTACCAGGATGGTAGCGAATGTCGCAATCATAGTCGTTTAATAACTCAACCCATCGTCGTTGTCTCATGTTCAGCATCTTCTGATCGAATATGTGTTGAGACTCTTGTGGTCGGTAAATACAGTACACTTGGTCCCATACAGATAATGTCTCCAAATCTTCAATGCAAAGACGACGGCTCCCAACTCTAGATCATGCGTCGTGTAATTCTGCTCATGGATTTTTAGCTGACGCGAAGCGTAAGCTATAACTTTACCATTTTGCATAAGCACACAACCCAGACCTTTGTGCGAAGCGTCGCAATAAACCACAAAATTCTCGGAACCAACTGGCAGACTAAGAATAGGAGCATCACACAACCGCTGCTTCAATATCTGAAATGCTTCCTCCTGATCGGTACCCCAAACGAATGGTTCACTCTTCTGTGTCAGCTTTGTCATAGATGAAGCGATCTTGGAGAAGTTCTCGATGAATCGACGATACTACCCAGCAAGACCCAAAAATGAACGGATTTCGGTTGGTGACTTCGGTGCAACCCAACTTTTAACAGCTTCAATCTTAGCAGGATCAACATGAATACCCTTCGCGCTAAACCACAGGCCAAGGAATTGAACTTCGGATAACCAGAACTCGACTTAGAGAATTTCGCATACAACTTTTCTTTCGAAGCCTCTAGAACAAGACGCAAATCTTCATGTCTATTCCCGAAGTCCCAAGGAACATGAAGCATTGCGTCTGTTCTAGAAGTGTTCGAAAAGAAAAGTTGTATGCGAAATTCTCTAAGTGCGAGTTCTGGTTATCCGAAGTTCAATTCCTTGGCCATGTGGTTAGCGCGAAGGGTATTCATGTGATCCTGCTAAGATTGAAGCTGTTAAAAGTTGGGGTTGCACCGAAGCACCAACCGAAATCCGTTCATTTTGGGGTAGTATCGTCGATTCATCGAGAACTTCTCCAAGATCGCTTCATCTATGACAAAGCTGACACAGAAGAGTGAACCATTCGTTTGGGGTACCGATCAGGAGGAAGCATTTCAGATATTGAAGCAGCGGTTGTGTGATGCTCCTATTCTTAGTCTGCCAGTTGGTTCCGAGAATTTTGTGGTTTATTGCGACGCTTCGCACAAAGGTCTGGGTTGTGTGCTTATGCAAAATGGTAAAGTTATAGCTTACGCTTCGCGTCAGCTAAAAATCCATGAGCAGAATTACACGACGCATGATCTAGAGTTGGGAGCCGTCGTCTTTGCATTGAAGATTTGGAGACATTATCTGTATGGGACCAAGTGTACTGTATTTACCGACCACAAGAGTCTTCAACACATATTCGATCAGAAGATGCTGAACATGAGACAACGACGATGGGTTGAGTTATTAAACGACTATGATTGCGACATTCGCTACCATCCTGGTAAGGCGAACGTTGAGTCGTAAGGAAACCGTCAAACCGGTCCGCATTCGTTCTATGGTGATATCTATTCAGACGAGCTTGAAAGCTCGGATTATTCAAGCGCAAGAGGGTATTATGACTGAAGACCGTGTTAAAGAGGAAAGATTGTATAAGTTGGCGTTGGAACTAGAACCGAAAGAGGATGGAGTTCTGTATTTCCTCGAGCGTATTTGGGTTCCGGTTAGTACCCGTCAATTGATTCTGGACGAAGCCCATAAGTCGAACTATTCCATTCATCCGGGTTCCGACAAAATGTATCACGATTGAAGATTTTTATTGGTGGCCGGGTATGAAACGCGAGATCGCCGAGTATGTTAGCCGGTGTCTGACCTGCTCCAAGGTGAAGATTGAGTATCAGAAACCGTCTGGGCTACTCCAACAACCGAAGATTCCCGAGTGGAAATGGGAGCGTATTACTATGGATTTTGTTACTAAGCTTCCGAGATCTTCGAGTGGTTATGACAGTATCTGGGTTTGCTCATTTCCTTCCGATTCGTGAGAACTATCCGATGGAGAGATTCGTACGTTTGTATATTTCCGAGATTGTATCGAAACACGGTGTTCCTGTATCGATTATTTCCGATCGTGATGCTCGTTTCACTTCTCGATTTTGGAAGACATTTCAGACTGCTATGGGTACACGGTTAGATATGAGTACCGCCTATCATCCTCAGACCGATGGTCAGAGTGAGAGAACTATTCAGACTATGGAAGACATGCTACGAGCTTGCGCTATTGATTTTGGTGGTAGTTGGGATATTCATTTGCCGTTGATTGAGTTCTCGTACAACAACAGCTATCACACGAGTATCAAGTGTGCACCGTTCGAAGCTCTATATGGCCGCAAGTGTCGATCGCCTGTATGTTGGGCAGAAGTTGGAGATAGTCAGATTTCCGGTCCGGAGATTATACAAGAGACCACTGACAAGATCTTCAAGATCAAAGAGCGATTGGTTACTGCCAGAGATCGACAGAAGAAGTATGCTGATAAGCGAAGGAAGCCTCTCGAGTTCAGTGTTGGAGATATGGTATTATTGAAGGTATCTCCATGGAAAGGGGTTGTCCGGTTTGTGAAACGCAGCAAGCTGAGTCCTAGATACACGGGTCCGTTCAAGATTTTAGCCCGCATCGGTCCAGCTGCGTATCGATTAGAATTGCCGGCAGAACTGAGCAGCGTACATAATGTATTTCATGTATCTCAGTTGAAGAAGTGCCTGGCTGATGAGACATTATTAGTTCCGCTTGAGCAACTCCAGATTGACGACAAGCTTCATTTCGTTGAGGAACCGATCGAGATCGTTGCTAGTGATGTTAAGCGTCTGCGACGAAGTAAGATCCCGATTGACAAAGTTCGCTGGAATTCCCGTTTTGGTGCTGAGTTCACGTGGGAACGCGAAGATGAAATTCTGCGGAAGTATCCTCACCTTTCTCCCGGGAGTAGTACCCAGTGATAATTTCGAGGACGAAATTCTTTTTACTTGGGGAGACTGTGACATTCGCGAATTTCACGGTATTATTCTATCGACTCGTATTCGTTTTATTCATTTATATTCGTGTTTTGACCCTATTGTATTTCTTTTATGAGTTATCGTATTCGTATTTTATGAGTATCGTATTCGTATTTCTCGTATTTTATGAGAATCGTATTTATATTTTGTGCGTATTTACGTTTATCGGGTATATAGTATGTGATTCAAATCTTTATGTCGGGAACGTATAGTCTTAAGTGCCTTTAGTATAAGTCTAGTATGCTCTTATGATAAGTTTAGAGGAATTATGCCTTAATTATATGATTAAGATTAACGTTTAAAAAGTATTTCATTTTAGTCTTTTCGGAAATTTTATTACAAAACTAGTCCTAAGGGGAATTTTATTACAAAAATCGTCCCCCACCAACCTTTTGTCTTATCTTTACCCATTTTTGTCTTTATTCTTTCATCTCTTCTTCCCCAAGTAAAATCACCTACACACACTCTCTCTCTCTAAAAACACACACAAACACCTCCACCTTCTCTCTAACTTTTCCGGCGATCGGACCGTTGGATTTCAAATCCGAGACCGGATTCTTGTTCACCATCATCATCTCTATCTATCCTCCGAGTTTCATTACGATCAAGTAAGTATTTCTTCATGTTGGTTTTAAACTTTATTCTATTTTTATCCAAACACGTAAATCCCATTTTTAACCGTCAAAACCGAGATTTTATTAAGGATTATTGTTCCTAATAGTATTCTGGACATAGGTTTTCATTTAGGGATCAAATGGACACTTAGAACACTCAAAAATCGATTTCCGATTACCATTTTTCGTAAAAATCCCGTCATGGCACGTAACTTGCTTCCTATTCACGTAACTCACGAATGCTGCACGTAATAGAGCTATTACGCTCACGAAATTGAAACCCCCGAGTCACGTAATTGATTTTTGGTACGTAATTGTGTATTACGTGATCCCCAAGTCACGTAACAAACACCTCTATGTCGCGTAATAGTATTGATCACGTAATACTCTTACGTTCACGTAATTCCCATGCTATACCACCTTATTCACGTAATTCTTGATCAGAAGCTTGCCATGCACGTAATTGTCCTTATAATCACGTAACTCTGCTTGTTTATCACGTAAGTCTTGTTTTGATTATGTAACACCTTGTTGGTCAAGTAACTAATCCCGTATTTAACACCTCTTGACCCGTAACTCTTCTATAACACGTAACTTGATACCTACGTGACTTGTAGTGCACGTAAGTATTAGGATCACGTATCTAGTCCGTTGACTTTCCGAAACGTTTGCATTCCGTTATATTGATATTCCTATTGGTCATTTCAAAACCCGTGTAAAACGTTAATCATTAAGGCATAACCCTACTAGACTTAGAGATACTTAGACATGTTTATTTACGTGATGTATAGGGCACTTAGACGTTGAAGCTTGACGGTATTGTAGTATATCCCGACATATAAAGATTTGGATTGCTTTGCTATCTGTGAGTTATTCGTTGCCCTTTTTACTTTTTATATTTTTGGGCATGATTAGCGTTAAACAAAGGTATTTTATGGTATGTATGTATTATGGTATGTATATATATGGATATGAATGCTTTAGATGATCTCACCCAACTTGTACCGCCTATGTGGTAGTACAAGGCCCCGTATACACACCTGTTAGCTTGTGCCGCCGGAAGTATATATAGCGCTATATAGGTCTAACAAGCCCTCATTGTTAACACTATTTTGGATGATGGCGTGCCCTGTCCATGTTAACAATCTTACGACCGAATATTATTATCGAGGACAACCTAGTTTGAGACACTAGGTGGGGTTAGTTGCCATTATTGTTAAGGGTCAGGTGTATTGTATGTTCCTAGAGCTGATATTCTATCCAGTATGTTATCTATTTTATGAAATGAGTATGGTATTTTTATGAAATGATTATGGTACCGTATGGTATAAATATGAATATTTTATCGAAAGGTTTTGTATACTTCAAATATATTTTGAAATATCTTTTCAAAAGGACTTATCTTCAAATCTTATCTTTTGGGGTCAAAACTTATTGAAAACTTTTATCCTATTATGTTTTTATTTACTATTGCGAATAATTCACCAACTTTATGTTGACGTCGTATTTTAACGCTTTTCAGGGATTTGAGGTTACTCTATTTGATGCTATGCTTGCTTGGCTACTTGGGACTTTTTGCTGGAATTTATTTTGTTATTGTAATTCCTTAGTTTCCCAAACTCTGTAGTCGTATTTTGATAATATTCGGATGATTGTAATAAGTATTTTACTTCAACTCTTTATCTATGTTGATGATGTTTGGTTTATTTATGTTTGATGTAACCTTTGAATCTCTGATACCGTATACACTGCGCACCTCGGTTCCGCCATTTCTATGTGGGGTGTGACAATATATATATATATATATATATATATATATATATATATATATATATATAGACTGATTAATGCGAAAACTCTTATTTATGCGAGAACTCTTAAAAAAAATTTCAATTAACATGTAATTATCTGTATTCACATGTAAAACTATTGAATGTTAAAAATCTAGTAAAAATATAAGTAAAAAATTAAAAAAGTTGAATGAAATCACGCGTATTTAGAATTGTTCATATGTGAACGTTTATTTTTTCAAAAAATGAGTTCATATATGAACGCATTTTTTTTACGTTATTTTATATGATTTTTTTTTTGTTTTTTTACGTTTATATTTACTCGATTATTAATCTCCAAAAGAGTTTGTATTTGAATGAACAAAGTGAAATGTGATATAACACTTTTTGTAAGAGTTCTGCAGTTCTCGTAAAAAAAAAGAGTTCTCGCATGAACCATTCACTATATATATATATATATATATATATATATATATATATATATATATATATATATATATATATATATATATATATATATATATATTCACTACAACAAAATGATTAATTTTTCACACTTTTTAAGACATATTTACGCACTTAAAAGCGTGAAGATTTAAGAAGTTCACGCCCGACATGTGCGCGAGGAATATTGGTGTAACAAAATCTTCCACACTTTTGTGTGTGATTATGTTGATATAATTTTTCATGCTTGTAAGTGTGAGGATTTTGAGATAATTTATCACACTTTCAAGTTTGAAGATTTGAAATAATTTATCACACTTTTAAGTATGGAGAGCTTGATAAATTTATCACACTTCCAAGTGTGAAGATTTTGGATAATTTATCACACTTATAAATGTAAGGATTTTGGGATATATCTTCACGATTCAAAGTGTAAGGATTTTTAAATTATTCACACTTTTATATATGAGCATATTGGTACAAATGTCCACGCTTTTATGTGTGAACATATTCACATAATACATAATTATTCACACTTTTTAGATGTGAACACTATATATATATATATATATATATATATATGGAAAAGTGAATATGGGGCTCTTACACATGTAAGCTTACATGCAAAATTTATCAAAAAATACGACGTTTTGTAAAAAATTCTTCAAATCTATATAATTTTAATCATATTTATTAAAATAACTTTACAAATTTTTATCTATTCACATCTTTTTCTTCATTAACGTGTCTTTCAAAAATATAAGTTTTTTTGTCATCACTGGGCATCTATCGAAGTCACTTTTTATAACTTCTTCATAATAAACAATGACCCCCTGCATTTTGGGGATCACCTCTCCCTTGATGAATATAGGACAAATCAAGCGTTGAAAAATATTTAAACCACAAAACGACATAGTTTTTAATGATTTTCGCATGTAAGCTTACATTTGTAACAGCCCCATATTCACTTCCCCCATATATATATATATATATATATATATATATATATATATATATATATATATATATATATATATATATATATATATATATATATATATATATAAACTTCCTATATTGTTATTAGTTATAACAAGAAGTAAATCTAGACCAAAAGGCAACTAAACTGGATATTAGAGTTTAGGATCCTTAAACAAAAAACAACAATTATTAAGAATATTTGTCAAGTTTTAAACGATCAGCAACAAAGTGCATTCAAAATGACATAAGAAAATTGTATTACAAAATCAAGTAACCTCAACATCATAACATCTTCGGGAAACTCATGTAATCACATAACGAAACCAATTACCTCATCATCCTCCCATCATCTTCCCATCTTCCCTTCCTGGAAAATACCAAACATTTTGGGTTATTAACTTTTCAAATTATCATATAAAGAATATTGAGAAAACCGACAAATAAAATGAAATATTATATATAGGTAAATAAGATCAGTAAAGATCACTAGAGAATAAGGCAAATGCTTAAAGTAATATGTAAATTACTTAATTCGTGTACCTGCGTCACAAATACATCTTCATGTGAGACTCGAGGGGCTTTAAACTTATTCTTCTTGGATACACGAGGATCATACTAGTCTTGAAATGAACTTTGAAAAAGTCGAAATTCGTTCCAAAAGTCATCAATTGTTTGCTGCAAGCTCTTGATTTGCGTTTCTTGAGATTCTATTTGCATGTTTTGAGATTCAATTAGCTTATTTTGAGATTCCAATTGCTTTATTTGAGATTCAACTTGCACTAAAAGTGTTCCGCTTTGATTATTCTGATTTGTCCAGTTTTCGGCTCTCATTTTTCGTAGGTCGTAACTGAGATTTGTTACTTGAGATTTTGTTACTCTTTCCCCGTAACCACGAGCTCGTCCAGCTGGAGCCATAAGCTCTGTCATAACATCTCTTTCAATAACCGATCGTTTGTCACGATCAACAAGTTCCGAACCACCAAGCGCTTAAATCTTTTCTGAAATTTCATGGTTTGTCCGATTCTAAAAAAAAGTTTTCTTTAGTATCATGCTATCTAATATTCTAGATCCAAAGTATAACAGAAGTATGCACAATAGTATGCATCTCGAATTCAGATAATCAGCAACAATACATCAAATACACAGAGCATCAATCCGTCGACAAGAACATTTTGTAATCAAATATCGAACAACAGTGAACACACCATCGCAATTTCTTTGTCTAGATCCACTACAAGTGCCAAATCTGACTGTTTTTGGTTTAGTTCTTATCTGATTATATTCTAGTATACCGTATAATATTGGAAGAACATGTTACACATTTAAAGTTGGTGCTGGAGGTGATGAGACAAAATCAGTTGTTTGCAAAAATGAGCAAGTATAACTTTGCTGAACCACAGGTGGAATACCTAGGCCATGTGATTTCTGCTAAAGGAGTGGCTATATGCAAGAATGGCCAATTCCAAAAACTTTGAAGCAACTAAGAGGTTTCTTAGGCCTTACATGATACTATAGGAGGTTTGTGAAGGGATATGCTAGTATTAGTCAACCATTAACTAAACTACTGAAGTTAAATGCTTTTAAATGGTCCCATGAAGCTCAAAAGGCTTTTGAAGCACTCAAAGATGCTATGGTAGAAGCCCCTCTTTTGTGCTTACCTGATATTAGTAAAGAGTTTCTGATAGAAACTAATGCTTATGGATTGGAGTTGTGCTCATGTAAGATAAACACCCTATAGCATTCCTTAGTAAAACATTATCTCTGAGGCACCAATCACTTTCTACTTATGAAAAAGAGTTAATTGCAGTTATCATGGCGGGTTAATGCACTTGAGGGTCACTGTACTATTCCAGATAATCCGATTGGGTCATTGAACTAAAAACAAATATGTCGTTATCACTCTACTTTCAAAAAAAGTTTAAATGATCACTCATGACTAAAAAAAAATCTAAGTGGATCCCTCGGGTAACCTGCAACCGGCTGGTAATAGGTCACATTCAATTTACATTATATATATATTTTTTTTATTTTTTATATATTGAAAAATCCACGTAGATTTCCAAATTGATGGTAATTGATGGTAATTTACAATTTTAAAATTCATGTTTAAGCCTCTTTGTTTATTAGGATGTTTTCTTCTTTATAGGAAAACACATCATTAATATTTAATTTAATATATAATAAGAAAACAAAAAGGAAGATTTCCAAATTGATGGTAATTGATGGTAACAAGCAGCAAACAAATCGCCGGAATTCGGATCTTCTAACCGGATCTCGCAGCGGGAGTTGCAGGAGACCACGCGGAGCCTGCCGGACCAGATCTTGTCGGATTGGAGCCATTCGCCGCATTTGTAACCGCCGCTGGTGGATCGCAGAAGGATTTTGAAAACGGCGACTTCGCGGACCACGAAAAGTGTGTGCTCGAAGGAATCTTCTTCTTCTTCTAACTCAAACGACATCGTTTTGATTGAGAATGTGAATTGAGTAGGGAATTGTGGACAGATTTTGCTTGAGGTTTAAACGAAACTGATGTTGATTTTTCAATTCGGCAACATCCCACCACCAAAACCCACCACCAGTAACACATTCATCAAAACAAAAGATCCAAATCATATAAATTAGGGATTCAAAGATAACTTACCAATCTGTTAGCAGTTGAATCCCAAAGTTGGACATCGGAACTGTTTAGACCGACTGAAATGTAGCGACCGCCGGAGGTGGGTTACGGCGACAGTGGGTGGTGCGATTGGGGTCGTGGGTTTTAACAATTGAATTGACCAAGAAGAGATATTAATTAGTGTATTAATATAAAATTTATTTATTAGTATTAAACTCTTAAATAATAATTTTATTAAGGGTATTTTTGTTTTTTCATATGTCAAAGGGACAAGTCTTACCTCATACTATAAGTTGTTGTGGGTCCCAATGACCCAAACAAACAGTTTTTTAAAGTAGATTGAAAATTACGTATATTTTTTTAGTTCAATGACCCAATCGGATTATCTGGAATAGTACAGTGACCCTCAAGTGCATTAACCCTTATCATGGCTATAGAGAAATGGAAGTGTTATTTTAGCCTAAAGTATCTTTTAGATAAGAGGCTTACTACTCATTTTCAAGTGAAATGGCTACCTAAATTGCTTGGGTAAGACTATGAAATTCTTGATAAAACGGGTAGTGAGAATGTTGTTGTTGATACATTGTTTGGAGTCCTTACTGAAGGATCCTTGTTCACTATACTCGTCACTATTAGTAGCGACCTTTTACAACTCATCAAACTTAGCTTGGAACAAGATAAAGATTTAGCTACAGTTATCCAAGGACTGCAAACTGGAATCCTACCACAATCTAAGTATGAATGTGCACAATCAGCAATTGAGAAGGAAAGGAAAGTTGGTGGTGGGAATGGATGTCACTCTTAGAACTCAATTGATTAGACATTACCATTCTGGGGTACATGTTACTTGTAAAAAGTTGAGTTATGTTGTATAATGGAAGGGTTCGAGGAAGCAAGTTAAACAATGGGTGAGGGAGTGTGATGTTTGTCAAGGACAGAAACCATGAGTGCTTATCCCGGTCTTCTTCAACCACTCCCTGTTCCATCTCATATCTTGTTCCATCTCAAATCTGGACAGGAGTTTCTATGGATTTTATTACACGATTGCGTAGCAAAACTATGATTATGGTGGTGGTGGATAGATTAAGCAAATATGGTCAATTCTTTGGTTTGGGAGACCCTTATTCAGCTAGTCAAGTGGCACAGGATTTTAATATAGCTTTTAACTGCTGATATCGCATATTTATATAGTTATTTATATGCGATATTCGGTCACATTTCATAGTAAACATGATGGATATGATAGGTTTTTTACATTTAATTGTGTGGAAAAGTATTTTCGTCCATTTTACATGTTTACATGATCGGGAAGTGGCAAAGAGGGAAGAAATGAACTTAAATGACGAAAAATACACAAAATGGTGAAGTCTGTCAGATGGTGCGCCGCAGAAAATAAGTATTAGCAATAATATTTATTCAAGTCAATGTTGGAAACTAGTTGGTGTCTAATAGAGATGGTCAAAATCTTTGGACTAATTATGTATAAAAGTATTTACGGAGGAATGAACGTAAAGTAAATAAAAGGAAGTCACACATGGGACACATGACATAATGGAAAGTAGAAAGAATTAATTCTCACCACCTTAAGTATCGATCGAAAACGGAGAAGATATATAATATATATTATTCCTTATCTAATGGGAGGGGAAATTAATTATAAAAAAAAGAAGAATGAAACGTGATAAGGCTTGGTGGACAAGTTTTGGATAGGAATATAAATTCAAGCCTACATATGGGGGAGTTAAAAATAAATATTCACCTTTATCACTGCATAAAGAGAAAAAGAAGCATGGGCACGTGGCATAGAGGTTTTCTAATTCCTAATCTTTTACTTCAAAAGTTTGGTGACAATTAAAAAAAAAAAGAAGCATGCACGTGGGAAACTACAAAATAAGAAAGAAAAAGAAAACAAGATAAAGGAGGGTGTCATTGTATTTTTGAAGATTTGGTGTTGGTTTCCAATACAAACTCTATCTAATTTTTGCCTATAAATACAATCCCAAAACATCCAGAAACTAGATAGATTTGGGATTGTATTTATAGGCAAAAACTAGATAGAGTTTGTATTCGAAACCAACACCAAATCTTCAAAAATACGGGGACTTTTATTCGGGTTAAAATTTACAGGTAAAGGCATGTGAAAATATATAATGGAGTGTAAATGGGTTAAATGAAAATAATACAAAACTTAGATTAAATCCGAACTAACTAAACTCTTTAACGAACTGGATTGCTCAATTTTTTTCTTCAACTTTTATTTTTTTCCTCCGAATATACAATTTTCGTATATAATACATGACTCAAGATACACTATTTCTTCTAAAATCTACAACTATTTTTTTTTTTCGCTTTTCTGTTTTTCCGATTTTTTTCTTTTTTTCACTTTTTTTTTTCCTACTACATGTCTTACGAAATAATTTTTCTCGTGGTAAATACACATGCTCAAAAGGCTAATAATCACTATATATTTTTTTTCTCAACTATTTCTCCAAATACCAAATAATACAAGGCAATAATAATCTAACTTTCCTTTTATGCCTTACTTCACTTAATATATAATAGCAATAAAATAAAACTAAGTTCGGATCTAATCTAAAAAGAAACGAAAAATAAGCGAGTGTACAAAATATATAGTAGTGTTTAGAAACGAAAAAGTTTAGGCGCAAAGTGGTTTACTAGAGTTTCTAACACTAAAAGTAAGTGTTACAAGGGTTACGCGGAAAATATATAAAAAGAAACGAAAAGGCTAACAAATGGGTTAATCCTAAATGCCCCTATCATTGTACCAAATCACACTAAGTTACCCTAATGTAATTGCTCGTATGTGGTCTCGAAATGTATAACAGTGTCAAGTTCTAAAGTCATCACCATCGGCACACTCAAAGAAATGAAAAAGTAGCATTAAAAATAAATGCTTTCAAAGGCTCAAATTCTCACTATTTTCTCGAGTAGGGTATTAAATGCGCTTGGTTATGCTTAAAGTTTAAGGTATTTACCGACTAGACACGTTATATTTTTTTTTTCTTTCAATTTTTCGATTTTTTTGTATTTTCTGTATTTTCTGACTCAAAAATATACAAATTAACACCAACCTAACACGATGGAAACTAAGCTAAAGGTCGAAAAATAAAACTTTGAATTTCCCGATGACCCCCCCAAACTTAAGTAACACATTGTCCCTAATGTGTTAAAGACTCAAAACCTAAGGGAAATTACAAAAATAAAATCTAATAAGAAAAATAAATACAAAATAAGAAAGGTAGAAAGATAGAACCCGGTTTGTATATATCGAAAATTTCTCGTTGAACCGCTTTGTTGAATGCCAGACTCAAAACCCGGTTACTTAACTGACAACCAGTCTATGAAAAACTAAAAAGAAAAACTAAACACAAATATTAAAATAATAAAAGAAAAAAAAAATTACAAATTACGACTGAATAAAAATAATAGTAAAAATAGTAGACTATTTTTTTTCTAATAGAGTAAAAAAGGTAAACAATAACTTTACAAAAAAAAAAAATACAAAATTTTAGATTTTTTTCGTTTTTTTTTTTTTTTTTCCATACCTGTCTAAATAACACTTCAAAGAAAAAAAATATGTTAACAATTCCTAAAAGAAGAAAAGAAAAGATAACAAAATTAAAAAAAAATGGAAATAAGAAGTTACGACGGAATAAAAAAAAATAGTAGACTATTTTTTTTCTAATAGAGGACAATATGTAAACAATAACATTGAAAATCTGCCTCCTTTTTTTTTTTTGGTTTTTCGTTTTTTTGTTTTTTTTTTTGTTTTTGTTTTTGTTTATAAAGGAATGAAAAATTAACTACGAAAGAAAAGAAAAAACAAACTCGGGTTGCCTCCCGAGAAGCGCTAATTTTTACGAATGAGTCGTTAGCTTGACTCGATATGCCTCCACTTACTACGTCATGTAAAGGTCGAGACTTCTCTTGCCTTTCTCTCCTACGTGTTTTCCATAATCCACTAATTCTTTCTTCGGTTTATGTCCAAAATAGTCGCCATAAGTGAATGCCTCCTCTCCAACATCGAGCATCTTCATTCGTTTCACCCACGCATCATGCCACTCTCGAGCCTCGAAAATTAGTATACCGTCATCTCTACGCTCCACGAATTTGCAACCGTCATCCCATTTGCTAACATCGAATTCCTGCTTCTTAAATTCCTTCCACGATGTATCATCTCTGATATCCTCAAAATCCTGCAAAATAATTTCCTTTTCCCGACAAGTTAGAGAAAATAAATCAAAAAGGTCATGAGAGATACCGTGACAATTTTCCCCCAAACTTGAGTTAGATTTCTTATACTTCATGTGTGGGTTTGACTTGTCAAATCCCTCAAGCTCCTTTGGCGAAATTGCACCAGAATCTTTGAACTCTTCCTCAGATGGAATTCTTTCAACCAAAAACGTTGCACCCGAATTATTCATTAAGTATTCAATTTCTAATAAATCTAAATCCGGGTCGGATTTTTCAAATGTCATGCTCGTAGAATTCTTCTCAAATTCCTCCAACTCCATTTTCAAGATGGGATCAAAATCCTCGAGCTCCTCAGCTTCCTCATCTTCAACCGCAACCTTTCCTCCAAGCATTTCCTGCACATCTAGGTCAAACATTTCATAAAAATCGTTAATACGAAAATAGGTTTCCTGCACATCTACTGCAACGGATGCAGCCCGTCGATGCATCGGCATGTCCAATGGATTGGATTTTGGACTTAGGAGTGGTAATCTCGAAGCCCTCATGTTCATCCACTACCTAAATACCTAAAAAGACAGAAACAAGAAAACCGTAAAACGTACCGGTGTAATAATAAATAAAAGTAACTTCCAAATAAATAAATACTCAAAAGGATCGTATCACAAATTCGAAACAAAAACTAAAAATCAGTCCCCGGCAGCGGCGCAAAACACTTGATGTGTAAAATCTTGTCTTAAATTTAACCTACTAATTCACGCAATTACACACTTCTAGGCAGTGGACCTATCCGTATATAATATAGTTTAAAAGCAAGTATAGGTTCGTTCGCAGGGACTAATTTGTTTTAAATTCGAATTAGCAATACTAGTTGTTTGTGGGGGTTTTTATCGTAACAAAGATTTACTAAAATTGCAAGTGATTATTAAAAAGAAAGTGATTAATTAAAATCGATCGAAAAAGTAATTGATGTAATCAAATAATGGAGAAAATATACTTGTTTGACACTTCACTTGTTTTCCATTCAAGTTTACGAAATCGATTAAATAATAAACTTCTAAAATATAGTAAAAGTCCTCTCAAATCTTTTATTAACTTTAATTACCTCTAACTACACCGTTCCTCTCGTATACAGTTATAATTATTAATAATTAAGCACTAAATACCAAGCCTGTTTTTAGTGATTTAACCTTATAGAGTTTCCTCTCGAATAACTCCTCTAATTATCAAGTCCTTCTGAATCTTAACAAATAGACTTACTCAATTAAGTTTAATTACCTAAGTTGTGATTACTAAGTCCTCTCGAATCCTAGTAATTTTAAACCGATTATAGACCGACCGATTACTTCATATAAATTATTTAACCTATCTAGATTCCTCTCGAATACCTAGAATGTTGATTAACTGCCTACCACCCAGATGGACACAGAGGTTGTAAATAGATGTTTAGAGTGTTATTTGAGGTGCATGACTAAAATTACCCAGATAATTAAAAAGACTAAAATATATGCATACCATGAAATCTCTCGATGCGTCTCCAACATATGACCCTTCTTTTGTTTCATGAGAAATGCCAAAGAAGTCGACTTTGTTAGCCTCTCTATTGTTTCTCAATTTCTGAAGATTTAACAAAAACATATCAGAAGTTATATTTCAATAGGACAGACGAGTGGTTAAATTTTCATAACTAAAACTCACAAATTTGTATTTTTTTCCGTGCATAGCTAACACCACCAGTTGTGTGCGTATGAACTTCTTCACCTCGTGCCTTCTTCCCAAATTGTGATAATTTCTACAACTCAATTAAATAAAGCACATTTAATCCAAAGAATTTGTTGGAAGTAGAAAATACGAACATATACCTTTGATGTGGTAGATCTAAGATTACTCTAATATAATTCCCATTGGTATTCAAAAACGTTAATAGGTGTTTCAACCAAGTCAAGTCCTTGTAGAATTTCTTCATTTGTATAGTTTATATCACATGGATCATCCAAATCAATGTTATTAGCCTCATTCAGTCTCTTTGCAACTAACTGGAATAAAGCTAACCTCATCGTATACTTATAAGACCTATATTTATCATCGAAATACGTGAAGATGACTTTATCAACATTTTCTCCTTGAGGTAAACTGAATTTTCCCTGCAATATTTACCTCAAACCGGCAAAATGAGCTGATATGAGTAACTAGTTTCACCTTGATTTATAAAACATCAAGTATGTAAATATAAAATATTACCCGAAGTACAACCAAATGTCGAACACCACAACATGTTTTTACTTCTCGCCAGTCTTTAGCTTCAATAGGACACATATTTGGTTGTTTTAAAAGTAAGCTCATAAAACGAGTGCATAGTCCCCCAGAAGCTTTGATAGGCTCATGAAACTCGTTAATATGCACCAAGATCTTTTCAAACTCTTTTAGCCTATATACATCTTTTGTGTGAACATTTTTTGCGTCCTCAGAATAATCCCCTGCTCATCTATGAAAAATATTATTCATTGTTAGCATTGAATTCACAAAAGAAATATAAGTGTTAGCGATAACATGTTAAACATACCAATTATCTCAACCTCCTCTAACAGTTTCATCTCATATTCATCAGGAAGGAACGTAATTTTCGCTAGTCAGAAGATGTTCGTTTTGACAATGGAGAACATCTAGGTGAAACCTTTTTAGGTGATAATGGTTGAGACCGTGAGGATTGGGCATGGCCTGAAGTCGACGGTGAAGAGTTATGGTGAATAAAAGAATGAAAAGGAGGCTTAGTAGGTTTTTGTTTCTGACCAAGTGTTTGTGTTTGCATATGTGCTTCAATGTCATTGTGTGATTGTGAGGCTTTATGGAAAATCGATTTAAAGCAGTTTTACATGATCATTTAATCTCGTAAAACCACAAAAAATAAATGATAGAACAAAATCTTAAAACCACAAAAAAAATAAAAAATAATAGAACAAATATGGTCACCTTACAAAAATTTACATGATCGACTCCACACCATATAAAATTTTTAATTATATCATAAAACGATAACCAAACGACTTATAGTCTATCATTTGTGAGCTGATCCATCAATCTAGAGATTGCAAGTCCAAGTTTCGAAAGAGATAAAAATGTATAGTATGGTGTGGAGTCGATCATGTAAATATTTGTCTTTCCAGAAAAATCTCATAAAGTAACTTTTAGAAGAAATATATAACATCGTTGCAAATCTTTTTTACCAAAAAGTTCACCTAATTGTATGCAGCTTGTTGGATGGATGTTATTCCCGGTGAACTAATATACAAACATAAAGAGTAATATTGTCTAAAATGCCGCCTGATCATAATTTTTGGTAAATTTGCAGATGTATGCTCTATAATAATTGACGGAGAAAACATATCCGAGAAGAAAGGTAGTTGAAAAAGAGACTTCCTAGTTTAATGATTTATTTTAAGGGTTTGTTGCGTGTTAAGTGTATTATGTATTTATGTATACGTGTGTTAATAAACTAAACATCGCTAAAAACACACTTTAAAATTCGTTTTTTACCAAACTAGCTCGAACCTATAGTGTGCAGGTAATTTGTTGACTTTTATCGTATGCCCAAAAGTGGACCTACGAACTCATTAGGAAAAGTGGCGTTTTAAAGGAAAAAAGAGATTCCAAATGTATTGAGTTGATAAAGTTAATTATCAGAGTTGATGTATCGTATTTTCTTATTAGAAAATTTCACATATTCATTACTTGTAAAATATCATAAATATCCAATTAAATTTTTAAATATCATATATATTGCTAGGGTTGAGATCAAGAAAATACCATGAAAAAACTTGAGATCAAATGGACCAATCACAACCCTTTATTTTAAAAACCTATCATAATTCATTATTGTTTAAAATTAATTATCTCATAAACGATAAATGTATTAAACGAATAAATTACACTATTAAACGAATATTTTCTCCTCTTTCTATAGAGCATCCACTCGATATACTTTTGACGAAATTTATTTTCAGGTTTTTTTTTACAGATTTTGAAATTTTATATTATAAATCACTGTTTTATCACATGTGATATCAGTAGTTTTACATATTATTTTTGTGTTTTTCTTTTTTATTGTAGTTGAATGTTCGTAATATAACAAATCTATGTTTTGAAATTCGTATTTAGTGTTCAAATCACATGTGATATTGCTTTACGAATTTCAACATTTGGCCATAAACAAAAAAATAAAAAGTCGTCAAAATTCGAACTTTTTCCGGGTCCATATAGGTTATACATTGTATGACATTGTTGTGTATTAAAATTCATAGTTGGAGTTAAAATCATGTGTGTTATTGTCTTCACATACATAATATCACATATGATATGTACAATAACACACATGATATGTATTCATATCACATATGATTTACAGTAATATCACGCATGATATAGTATCACATATGATACGTATTCATATCATATATGCTATTTTCTTTTGTGTTTTTGAAATTTTGCATACTTAATATCACATATGATTTACAGTAATATCACATATGATATAGTATCACATATGATATGTATTCATATCACATATGTTATTGTCTTTTGATTATTTGAAATTTTATATACATAATATCACATATGATTGCAGTAATATCACATATGATATGTATTCATATCACATATGATATATTATTTCATATGTGATTTTTTAGTATATCATATTTTATGTCAAAAACGAGAAAAAATAAAACTAATTAAAATTCAATTTTTTTTGCTAAATTTAGGTAGTTAATACATTTTATAGTAATTCTCTTTTATAAATATGTATATATTGATATAATATCACATGTGATATTATGGTTACAATTCAATACCCAATAAAAAAAAAAAAAAAAAAAAAAAAAAAAAAAAAAAAAAATCTTCGGAAGTATATAACACCACTGCCCTAATTAAAAATAAAAGCGAGACGATCGTAACGGTATATTTTGTTCTGCCTAACGATTAACGATTTGTAAGATAATCTAATTTAAAAAAATAAAAGAAAAATGAGTTTTGGTTTTAATTTTAGCTATTAGTTTAAAATTAATGAAGGGTCAAGATAATTTCTTTTGGTCTCAAGAAAATTATAGGTGTTGATCATTTATCTATATCACTATGTTTAGAATATCATATTTGTAAAATCAATTAATTTAATCTTTAAATACTCATTAAAACCCCTAATAATTATTAATAAATTAGAGAACGACTAGTATATCCTCTTTAAAACTCCTAATAATTATTAATAAAAATTAGAAATATAAATTAGAAAATAACTATTATACCCCTTTAAAACTCATAGTAACGGGTTTTTTGTTTTTTTTAATACTTAAGTCTGAAATCTGAAAACCAGTTCTGAATGATAAGAGCCAGTGTTTGAAACCTGAAATCATAATCAGTAAGACTGTTTGAAAAAATAGTCTAAACATTTTTATTTTTCTTTTCTTTTCTCTTTTGGTTCCTCTTATCATTTTTAATGATATTAAACTAGCTAAATTGTATAAAAACAATAACAAATAATTGAATGTAAAATTAACAAAAAAATATCTATATATTAGAAAACAAGTGCTTTCAACAATAACACCGAATATTAATAAAATGTTAGTGAAAATATTATAACAAGCAAAATACGATAAAATGGGAAAATGTAGTATTTTTTTCTTCGTAAACTAACATGATAAAACTTTTCTATCAATTATTTTTCATTTTCATAATTTATCGAGTTATTTTTCACGTAAATTAATCATAACTATTCAAACTATTGACTTTTTTTTACTCTTTTAAATCAATGTAAATAATTATATATATAACGTATGTAACACTTATTAAAAAAATCATAAGTTTGTTCAAGCTTAAAATAACAAGATTTTAAATTAAAATTTATATATAATATTAACGGACTCCATTTTTTTAAACGATATAAATAACAAGAAGATTTCATTTTTTTCAAAAAGTATTATTTTCCTCTTTTGTTTTATTCATTTGTAAGAAGTAAATTATGTCAAATAAATTTTAAAATATGTAAAGACTTGTGTGTTGAGTTTGAGTACATGATATTGGTATGAGTTATTTAATAAGAGTATGTTCAAACATTAATTTTTACTCATCGAACATGAGGAAATTAAGATATTATAAGAGGTTAAGAAAAAATAAAATCAAACAGTATTAATGTCCTTATATCTGATTGAATAAAAGAAATTACTCTTATTAAGAACTTATTTGAAAAAAAAAAAAATAGGCCTAACTATCAATAAATTAGAAATAACAATTTTTCCATTTCTTTCTCGTATGGGAAAATTGCTTACTGTTTCGTTTAGTCTAAAGCTTTATGCATACTTTTATTTTACTGTCCAAAAATCCAACAAAAAAACCCAAACCGAACCCCAAATAACTAAACGGTTTAAAAACCGAACCCAACACTTTCTCTAGTTTCAAGAACCAAAAATTCAGTTTAGGTTGGGGTTCAATCTATCCATACACACCCCTAGTCTACATAACAGATACACTAGTCTTCACTTAGAGACGCTCATTTGTACTTAGACATTTTGTGTTCGTTTCGATGAGCAACCTTCGTGGCGTCCCGGTAATCGGCATACCCTTTCTTTATAGTCTACTAACCGATATCTAAGACAATACACTAAACTATAACAAAAAAGGCATTGCTCATTTGTAGACATCTATTTGAGTCAAAACCAAAAGTCAAAATCAAAACCACCATGGGAGATCCAATAATGTCATCAGTAATCACCCAAGTAATGCAACAATCGGAGGGTTCTTTTGCGGTTGAATAAAACTTTATCAGATCCTATTATGTTAAACTATATATATGAGGTTATCTTCTTTTATAAATAAAACTAGCTTAAGCATTTTTTTAGGAAAGGAAACTAGCTTAAGCTTGATATGAAGGCTATAAGGCTCGCAAACTTTACAAGCCGAGTATTTTAATACTAGAGCTAGACTCAATATTCATCTTAGCCTGAGCTCGAGCTTAACATGACTTACCACGTGTCAATTTGAGTATTTTTCAAGTCAATCTTAAGTTGCCCACGAGTTATCTTTGCTCAAGTACACCCTTAAGAGTGTGTGCGACACGGCCCTTTTCTAGAACGATAATTTTAACCCTATTGTTAGCCGATTGGCATCAAAGATCCTTTTTAATTTGTAGAACTTTTCCTCGACTTTATATTATTTGAAATTTTGACAACCTTTTTATTATTTAATGTAGGTTTTTATTTAAATATTGATCAATGGCGTTTTCTTTTGAGTACAGAAATGTGCTGCTTTAGATCATCGGTTAAGCATTGGTATTCCCGGAAGCAGTGTGCCTAGCTGGTTCAAAGAACAATGCCATGGGTGGAGGATAGCATTGAAGCTACCTTCCAAACCTCATACCCAAATCATGGGGTTTGCAATATGTGGTGTGTTTCATGGGAACTGGAATTCGGGATTTACTTTTCCGCGGATCATCTTCAAAATTTTAAATGATGAAAAGGCTATTCCTACGTCAAAGGTTTATTCTGGACTTCTGGTAATGCATCTAGAGTGTCTGATAAAGGGAACGTGTGGATTAGCTATATACCATTCGGTTTCCTTAAGAAGATGTATCATGATGTGCAACCCGAAGATTGGGCACATATTGAAGGTAGTCTTGTCATGACTCTAAAGACAAGTGATGGTAAAAAATCTGTAAGATGTGGGGCAAGTATAGTATACAAAGATGATTTGGAATCGATTCAACATAATAATAAAACATGGGTTTTTGATTACGGGAGATTGGTGCGAACTAATGGTGATAACTATCAGGAAGTTCTAGATTATGATGCAAGGGTCTCGGGAAATACTTACGTATATGAAGAAAAGTCGAGTGACGAGAACTTGAATTTGAACTTGAACCCGGTACCTCTAAGAACGAGAAGGTCCAACAACGGGATCATGGAAAAACGCATAAGTGCCAGCGTTAGTTGTACTGTACGACTTCTAATCTCTTAAGTCATATATATTCATGCATAGATCATTTAATCTCTTAAAACCACACACACACACACAAAATAATAGAACAAATATGGTCACCTTACAAATTTTTTAATTATATCATAAAACGATAACCAAACGACTTATAGTCTATCATATATGAGCTGATCCATTAATCTAGACATTGCAAGTTCAAGTTTCGAAAGAGATAAAATGTCTAATATGGTGTGGACTGTGGAGTCGATCATGTAAATATTTGTCTTTTCAGAAAAAGCTCATAAAAGTAATTTTTAGACGAAATATATAACCCCTTTGCAAATCTTTTTTACCAAAAAGTACACCTAATTGTATGCAGCTTGTTAGATGTATGTTATTCCGGGTGAACTAATATACAAACATAAAGAGTAAAGATTGTCTAAAATGCCTATCTAATCATAATTTTTGGTAAATTTGCAGATGTATGCTCTATAATAATTGATGGAGAAAACATATATGAGAAGAAAGGTAGTTGAAAAAGAGACTTCCTAGTTTAATGATTTATTTTAAGGGGTTATTGCGTGTTAAATGTATTATGTATTTATGTAT
>CAJVGC010000203.1:0-31679 GCA_910822075.1 Senecio squalidus
TTACTACGTCAAAGCTCTTAGTTCGATGGGAATCAGATCTATTCGAAAGTGTGGTCAGCTAGGGGTTATGTGCAATTCCTAATTACGTCACTACGTGGTATTCCTGACCATTTGCGTATTCTACCGTAAACTTTTCACCTAGGGGTTCGGTGTCTAAAGCAATCAAGGGCCTAAACTCTAAGGACACAAAATTTTGTCCGCGCCTGAATCAAACAGTACTGAGGCATAATAGTTGTTAAGGAGAAACGTACCTGCAATCACCTGCCTCTTCGGCACCAATCGCGAAGGCTCTTCCACGGCCTTGTCCCCCATCGTTTCCCCTCTGATTGTTCTGATTCTGGTTTTGCGGTGGGTTTTGATTGCGGTTTTGGTTTGGGTTTCGGGCAGGGTTTAGCCTAGGACAAGCATTTCGGTAGTGATCCCTACTACCGCACTCATAACATTCTCCCTGGCGAGGCCTATCGTTCTGTTGTGGCCTCCCAGCCTGTCGCGGTCCTTCATTTTGCTGCCTTCCCGCCTGCTGCGGTCCAGCATTCGATGCCTTACAGTGTCGGGTCCAGTGACCGAGGCGGTTGCAGTGGTTGCATGACCGACATTCACCTCCGTGGTGATAAACGCACCTATCGCATTTCGGAGCCTTCCCCTGATGGCCGGTGTTCTCTGCCGTAGCAACTCCGTAGTTCCTTACCGTTCTAGCCTTCTTGTTAAACCGTTCCTTTTTGTTCCCGATGTGTCCTCAACCTTACGCTTTCCCTTTGCGTCTTCTGCACCCGGCTTTGATATTCCTCCATTCCTTATCCAATCCTGGGTTAGGAGATTGGCCAAGCTCACAGCCTGCTGCATCGTAGCTGGCTCGGTAGCCGTCGCCATAGCCCTGATCTCGGGTGAGAGTCCCCAAATGAAGTGCTCAATTCGTTTGTCCTCGGGGGTTACTAGTTCAGGTACTAGATTTGCGAGTTCGTGAAATCGCGCGACGTAGGTGTCGATGTCGGTTCCCACCATGGAGTGATTCCAGAGTTCGTTCTTAAGCTTCTTCAAGATCTCCTTGGGACAGTACTCGATTACTAGCAGTTCCTTGACAGCGTCCGGACCTTGGACCTGAAGCTGGCTGTTCCACCAGGTTAGTGCTCGCCCTTGGAGCATGCAAGAAGTGAATTCCACCTTCTTGTTTTCAGCACACTGGCTGATCCTAAGCACAACTTCCATACTATCGATCCAGCGCGATAGTCCGATGGCGCCCTCAGTGCCATGGAATTCCTTTGGCTTGCAAGATATGAAGGTCTTGTAGCTACAACCTTGGTTGTTCCCCTGGTTGTTGTTTCCCTGATTGTTATTTTCCCGGTTGTTGTTTCGTTGGTTGTTGTTTCCTTGGTTGTTGTTATTTCCCCTTGGTCCTCCCTGGTTAATACCCGCGTTGATTCGGGCTATGATTTCGGGTATCACCTCGTTCAGTCGGGCGTTGATCCTTTGGGCAATGCGCTCATCGTGGGGTTCAGCCATTTTCCTACACAAGAGAGAACTCGGGTTTAGGGTTTTGATACATTACTTCAGATTCAATAAAGGGGAAATAACAAGAACAACAACAATCGTAATTATAATCCGTCCATTTTATATATCGCTCAAAATTTGATGTTCTTACAAAATCCAACATCATCGACTATTGTCGTACATTACCAACCATAATAAGTACTACGCTTACAATCCAAAAGACATCTTACAACAACCTCTAAACCTTAAATGCAACCAATACAACCATAAGGAATACTAGTACTATGCTAATCAGCATCAAGTTGCGTGCTGCTCGAATTGCCTTTCGTGCCACTGCCTTTGTGCGTAACACCTCGGTGTACAAACCACGTATCTGGTGGGAGTGACCTCTCACGACTTGAGTGTATCCGCGGAGGTCGACAGACATGTTACAAAGCGCTTGGATTTCTTCAGGAGTCAATCCGCGAACAGGGGGTGGTGGTGGCGTAGTTATCTGAGGTCTCGAGTGACGTTTCGGTGGGTGTCGTGCGCGGCGTGTTGGTAATCGTGAGCTTCCTTCACCGTCCCGACGGAGGTAAGGTAGGGTGAGTGGTGACGATTGTTGACTCCTAGAGCGTGATTGGGATTCGTGAGAGTGTTCGGTTTCGTCGACTGACGTAGCTATCTCTTTCCCTCTCGACATACCCTAAGTCGGTAACGCGTTAGTTCGAAGATACGGCTCATGTTAGTATTAGTAATAAGCTGAGCACATAGAGTATCTTAAGTATAGCATCTAGGTCTGTGTGGGTCTGACTTCAAGAATTCCCGGGGAGGTTCGTTTAATGTTTTACCAATCCCGTTCCGGCATAATTTAGTCCAACTTATTTATAGGTGATCAGGCTACGAATAATTCAAGTTAAACAATGCCTTCACGTTTTGGTTAAATAAAATCTTTCGTTTTTAGAAATTGGTTATAGTTTGATTTTTGAAAAATCGGTATTCACTATAACCTTGCGCTCTGATACCAAGTCTGTCACACCCCGCTAAAGCGGAATACAGGATGTGAAGAGCAATAGCATTCGATAGCAAGATATAGATAAACGCCAAGTTATATTAAATAAAAGTTACATCAAAGTTTTACATAATAGTTTCAAATGTAGATTACATATCCGAATCAAAATGGGGTGTTCAACCAAACCACCCAAACCCATCCCGTTCTTGAAGTCATTCTCCCCAAAAGCATAAGTCATCAGCTAGCTTACTCATTACCTGAAAATACGAGGCAAGTGTTAACTACGGGAGACGTAGTTAGTGAGCTACAAGTTTTAGTAAAGCATAAGTTTTCAAGTTGTAATCGCATAACCATGCATAGAGCATCGCATCCAAAAATAGTTATCACATAAAAATGTATAGAGTATAGCATTTGTGTTTATAGGCATTGACCACATAGCGCGACTATGTGACAATCCTAAGTTTTGCCCAATGATCGTTGCTAAGCCTAAAGCCTACCCATTTAGTATTATGCACCATCGTTATAAGTCGTTGTGGTGAGGGTCAATCTACCCTAATAGCGCTATCCATATCTACTAACGGTCCTTTCCAAAGGGATTAATAGCAACTAATGTCCTTGGTAGTTTTCGGGAGTTTTCAATGGTTTCTCACGTCCATGTTGTACAAAGTCCGCAACATGACGATCGATTGCTTTAGTCATTGGCAAATATAGCTTTCGTGTCCTCGACATTGTTGGCAAAACCCTCAACAATGCCGGCAAAATAGTTTTTCATATAAGTATTCAAAATATCAAAGTATTTCATAATAGCTTTCCCAAGTGTACAAGTGTTTTCGTAATAGCATTCAAAGTATTCAAGTGTTTTCATAAAAGCATTCGAGTATTAAATAGTTTTCGTTTTGCATTCAAGTATCAAAGCGTTTATCAGCATAAATAGTGTTTAAGCCTAAGACTCGCATTTCACCCCAAAAAGTAATAAAAGCGTTTAAAGAGTAGGTGTTTGTAACTCGCTATTTGCGAAGATAATCGTAAGCGGGAACGGTCGGAACGCGTGAAGAGCAAGTCATTACACCCCGCTAAAGCGGAAACACGAAGCGTGAAGAGCAAAGATATCATTACACGAGTTATAATTTAAAGACTACGGTTTCAAGTCATTAAAATAGAAAATCAGGGTTTACAAAATAAAATAACCAAGTATTCAACGAGTTGCATAACAAAGTACATAATTAAGTGTTTAACAAAATCCCCAAAGTGATAAAATAGGTCTTTTCCCAATTCTTGATTTCACGTGACCTGCGTGACCCATCCACAGAATGTACTTCGTGTCTTACACTTGGTTTCCTGAAACATGAGATAAAGTGTCAACTACGAAAACGTAGTGAGTGAGTTACAGTTTATAAGTGGACCAAAGGTTTCAAATACAAATTCGACGAGTATGTATATAAGTACAAGTTTTCCAAAAGAAGTAAGCGGATAAGCAATCGCTTAAAGGTAGTTTATATACTGTCGTATAGTTCAATTCAAGAGTTTAATGTTCGTAAAAGTTCGAGACAAGTTCAAAGTTCGTAAAAGTTCAAGATCAGTTCCAAGTTCAAGTCGCGTAGCGAGCAGTAAAAGTGCGTAGTCATTACCTCAACGGTGGATTAATCCACATGTGTAAGACAGTAAGTGAGAGTAGTCATTACCTCAACGGTGGATAAATCCACATGTGTAAGACAGTAAGAAAGTATATGCGTAAATAAAGACCTATGATCCTCAAGTTGTACCAACCACTAAGCTTAATATACGTAAGATTTAGTTTTCCACACTAATCCGATTCTGGTCAAGTTCCTGCCCACTAGTTCCAGTCTAGAGTTCGAGTTCGCGAGAACTTAGCAATATGTACCCAGGTTGCTACCCATAAGTAAGGAGTGACCGCTCCTAAGTATCGATACCCATAATCTATGCTAACGGCTTGTGTTAATAATGTGAGAGTTCAGTTCCAAGAAAATCTGCGGGGCATTTAGTTCGTTCCGTTTTTTAAAGTAATTTGTTTGTACTTACGGCGTTATATCCTCACCTAGGGTTTTGCTCCAAAATACAACCAAGCTATCATTGTCTAATTAAATATCCAAAGAGGCAAACCTAGGGAGTCTAAAGTAAGCCAATCCGAATAAAGATATTGTCTACGCATATTAGTCGCAAGTTCGAAAATAGTTCAAAAGTTCTCGAAGTTCCAAGAGTTCAAAGAGTTGCAAGTTCAATAAGTTTCCAAAAATAGAAAGGTAGTTCAATTAGTTCAAAAGTTTCCAAAAATAGAAAGGTAGTTCAATTAGTTCAAAAGTTTCCAAAAATAGATAGGTAGTTCAATTAGTTCGAAAGTTTCCAAAAATAGATAGGTACTTCAATTAGTTCGAAAGTTTCCAAAAATAGATCCCAATACGTTGTACATAGGTTAAAGCCCGTAAAACAGTTTCACATAAAGATATTGTTCACAAAAGGATTTGATCTCATGTTTCCCCCAAAAAGAGTACTTAAAATGTAAGAGTAAGGAGTGTAACTCACTGATTGCGAAGATAGATACTAATAAGCACGGACGGAGCGGAATGCGTCGGGAGTCAAGGATGATCTAAGACACCGTAATATTGTATAAGTATATATTGGTATGATTTAAGTTATGTTAAAGTTCCATTTCAACCTTTTAAACCTTAAATCTTTATACTTTAGATTCTGCCCCAAAAGTTTATTACGGAAAAGTTATATGATATTGCAAGTTCGTGTACGTTTTAAGGTCCGATAAGTCCGATTATGGGTCAATGTCCAAGGTTAATTTGTATAAGTTACAAAATGTTAAGTTACTGAGTTTTGGTAAAAGTTTACGGTGAAATTTGGGCAGCGCTTCCGCGCTATAAAAATTTAATCCATTTTCAAACACTTTCCCGCTTTAAACAATCAATTTAAACCAATGTAAATGATAATATAATAGTTTCAAATCCTCAAACTCAATCAAACAATTTGTTTATTAAAAACAGTAAGTTTTCAAAGTTACATAATCTGTAATAAAGTTATTTGGACTTATTCTTACGCTTAAGATTCTCAAAACGACGATTTTGGTTTAACAGACTGATCCAGCCGCCGGCTGGAGGCTCACAGTCAGATCCAGATTTTTGTTATTTTTGCTTTTTAAGCGTTTTCAAGAGTATTTTCGGTAGATTTCGACATGCAACTTAAAAACCTTTAATAACATCCATTTATTCCTTCAAATAACCTCTTTTTATATCAAGATCTAATGTAAAAAGTTTATAAAACTTATGTTTTTAAGAAATCACCATAAAACTTTTATAAAAACGATTATTTGATCTTTGATGATGCATGCATGTATAAATATGATAAAATGCAAATAAGAACAGTAGGTTTTAGATAATATACCGCAAGAGAAAGGAAAGTATGATGATCTAGCTTGTTAGATGATGATTTTGATGGAGATTAAACCCGGAAATGAGGAAAAACCGAAACACACCACCACTAGATGACCACCTCTTGCTCCTCTTGAAGAATAGAACCGATTGTGATGATGTTTATGGTGTTTTTATGGTGAAAGTTTGCTGGAAATCACAGCAAGGTGAAAGAAAAAGTGAAGGAAATGGAGAAGGTTAGAGAGAAACACCAATATGTGTGTGTTTTGTTATGATACAAAAGTGAGAGAAATGACAAAAAGGAAAGGGAATATCACATTGGGGCTGTGAAATCTGCAGAAAAGGGGGTCCAATCGAGTTAAGACAAGTTGCACCACTCAATTTTCATGCAAAAATGAGTCACCAAAGCTGACCAGACACATCCAGCCGTCGGCTGGATGGATTCAGCCGCCGGCTGAATCCCTGCCAGCTGCTGGATTGTCGGCTGGCTCGGCAGACTTGTTTTCGACCGTGAAGGAGTTTCGTTCATCGAAAACTCCCGATTCTTTTTGCGTTGCACTTAGGAAAGTTAATACTTTGATTTACTTTATATTGGGTTCATTTAATATTATATTTTCACTTTTGATTTCGAGATTCGCACGATTTCGGTAAAGGAGTAACAAGAGCTAAAGGGCGATATCTCGCGTTTAAAGAACGCGTTAACCGACAAATTTGGAATAGACCTTCCAACTCATAATTATGAGGATACTAACAAGTTGGCACTTAGATATTTGATTCCGAATTTGATTCCGACACTGACACATTCTCGGTAAAAGTACGGTTAAAGGCAAGACGGACACTTTAAAGGATACAGAGCACGATTTTTCACCTGAAATTTTTGACGGTTGTCACATTCTCCCCGGGTTGAAAGAAATTTCGTCCCGAAATTTAGTTCATCCCTTCATGGAGAAGTGTTCTTGAATAGGTGTGGACTCTTCTGACGGATTTGGTCCTCACGTTCCCATGTGAGATCGTGACCATGTCGAGAATCTCCACCGAAGCTTGATGATAGATGAAAGACTTGCCTGGGTTGTTTGACCTCTCGGTCAACAACCTTAAGCGGTTCATCAATGAGTTTGAGTTTGGCATCGATTTTGACCTTGTCGAGGGGGTTGCCGATGGTCTCATCTGATAGATGCTTTTCGAGAGTGAGGCATGGAATATATATATGAACGTTTGAAGGAATCTGGTGGAGCTGCAAGCGATGAGCAATCGGACTAAAACGTCCTAAGACTTAGTTTGGACTGGCGTACCTAGGGCTCAGTTTGCCGCGTCTCCAGAAGCAAGCTATCCCTTTTCCCATGGCTATACCTTGGGAGGTACTCTATCGCCATCTTGGGACTCGGGGGGTTTCCTTCTGGTTGGTTACGTAGCTTTTCTGCCGGGTACGGGATGCTTCCAGTCCTTCCCGATTGGTAGCGATCTTGTCGATGGTTTCCTGGATGATATCGAGCCTTGCGAGTTGTCGATCGCCAGCTTCTAACCAACAAGGCGGTGGCTGAGACTTACATCCGTGTAAGGTCTCGAATGGTGCGCACTTGATGCTAGAGTGGTAGCTGTTGATATAGGACAACTCGACCAGAGGGAGGTGAGCGTCCCTAGCGGTTTCTGAAGGGCATTCAAAAAGCGGGACGTGAGTCAACTATCCCTGTCGGAGATAATGTGAGAGGTGTTTCGTGACGAGAGACGATTTCGTTGATGTAGATCTGGGCGAACTGCTCCATCGAGTGGTTTTCACGTACCGGTAAAAAGTGTGCAAACTTCGCCAATCGATCCTCAATCATCCAATCATGTCGTTACCTCCTGCCGTACAGGGCAGTTTGGTGACGAAGTCAATCGAGATTTATTACTACTTCCGCAGGGGATCTCCTGCGGTTGCGGTAGGCCTGATGGTTTCTGATATTCGCCTTGACCTCAGAGCAAGTTAAGCACTTAGCCGCGTACAAGGCGATATCCTTCTTCATGTCTGGCCACCAATAATATTCCTGGGGATCTTCTTATAGTTTTCGGATTTCCGTAAGAGTCATTGGGGCTTGCTACTTCTCAATTGCTTTGATTTTTGGCCGGGTCTACGTGAATTCCCTACTAATTGATCGCTTGACTAACGGAGTGTACTTCCCGAAGTCCGAAATTACATCTCGAGAGTTTCACGTACCACTTCTGATCCCTAAGGAGTCCTAGAATGAGTTCCAAGTGTTTCGCGTGGTCTTGATTATTCCATGAATAGATGAAGATGTCGTTTATGAATGTGATTACGAAGTTGTCCAGATATGGTCTACACACCCGGTTCATCTAATCCATGAACACTGACGGTGCGTTGGTCAGACCGCATGGCATAACGAGATATTTGAAATGCCCGTAGCCAGTTCGGAAGGAGGTTTCAGATATATCGGTTCTACTGACTCGAACCTGATGATACCCTGGACGGAGGTCGATCCTTGAGAAGTAAGTTGCACCCTTCAACTGATCGGATAGGTCGTCAATTCGAGGGAGAGGGTATCGGTTCTTGACGGTCAGTTTATTGAGTTCACGCGAATTGATGTACATCATGAGAGATGCGTCTTTCCGTTTATCGGAGAGGATTGGGGCTCTCCTGGATGACGTACTAGAGCGAATTTGTCGAAACAGACAATTTCAGCTCCGGATCGCGCTAACCAATCCATTCCGATGCTGATGTCGAGGCCTTTCAGTCCAAAGGGGATGAGATCGATGGGGAAGATTTTGTTAGATAGGCATAATAAACATCCTAAGATTTTATCCTTGGTTTCAAACTCTTGGCCGTTAGCATATTCGGTAGTAAGGCTATCCTTAAGAACTTTAGATCCTAGGTTAATGAGGGGTCTAAGTTCTAAGGAAACAAGGCTTCTTTCAGCTCCTTAATCGAATAGTACGGAAGCAAAGTGTTCATCGATAGAAGACTTACCCGTAACCGTGTTCGGGTCCTGCCGAGCTTCCTCGGTTGTGATTGCGAGAGTACTAAAAGTTTTTGTTGTATGCGCTATGGGACAAGTCCCTTGAAGGTGTTGATTGCTTCCACACTCGAGGCATAACCGTTTCTTAACTTGTTTGTTTGCTTATTTCAAACAGTAATTCGAGAGGTGTCCCGTCCTGTGGCATATGTAGCACACCGGGCAGTTTCCGACATGGTGGAGGGGGCAGTTGGGACACTTAGGGAGCGATCCAGTGTAAGTTCGGGTTCCTGGTGTGGGTTTCTTGTTGTTGTTGCTCCTTGTTGGTTGATGATGAGCCTTCCTCTTCTTACTCCCCTTTCGTTGGACGGTTGCCGGAGGGAGAGGGAGGTTATTGTTTCTGGAGTGTTCTTCTTCTTCTTGTTTGATTGCTACTGGAAAGAGAAAAGGGTCAACGTTTCCGAGGTTTTCGCCTTCCTCTTGCTTAACTGTGGTTAGGAAGAGGTGGAGGTTATTGTCACCGTTGTTCTCCAGGTGGTTGCCGTTGGGGTTATCATCCCAGAAAACTTTGTTGTTGACCCCAGCGATGATCTGGGCGATCATGTTTGGGAGTGCTGCCTTGAGCTGCACGGTAATCTTCTCGGCTAATCGGTCAGCGCGGCTTCTCTTAGGAGGCATGATTCTACAATGGAAAGAAGGAAACTAGTTTAGAACGCACGAATAAGGATACGAAATAAGGATATAGAACAATAATGTATATTGGAAAGATAGATAGCGCACACATGATAAGCAAGTAAAGGAAATGGGAAAAGGATCCAAGCATAATGAACAGGTAAGGATTATTAAGGTAGAATTTCCATTCCTTGATGAGAGTAGTTGATTACGAAGTTCATAATATGAAGGGTTCAAATACTAGTACAATACAACCTGAACGAAAATAAGAATTAGCTTCAAGTCGTATACATATGGAAACCTATGACTTAAGCTTGCGGTACAATACTTAAAATGAAAGAGCCTAATGACGCCTAGCAAGGAACATCTTTGCTACGATGACCGCAATTAGGGTCCCCATAATCAAGCAAGCGCTGACGAGACACTGCACCGTCCTCGACGTGGCTTGGGCCGACGTGATGACTCGGATTGACTGTTCGGACAGTCGGTGTGCAGCCTCAGAGACTTCACACAGAAGAAGTCCCTGTTGTTGGGCCTCTTCAGTGATTCCCCGAAGTTCTCGATGAAGTCGAAGGAACGCTGCCGGTGGGGACGGCGGTAGTGAAGACGGCATCATCGGTCTAGATGGTATGGCGCTGCCGGGGTGCCGCGTCTGCTGCTCCTGAAACTGACGCTCCCAATGATATCGATCCATCGTTGGCGCACGCGAAGTTCCAGCGTACGGGTCTACGAACGGCATCGCGGGAGGAGCGGTTTTGGATGAGTCGGGAGTCTGTCCCATCATCCTATCAGGCAGACGACCAGGAAGGACGGCCTGCTTACACGCAGTTATCCGGACACGGGGTCCATGCTGCTGGGGTGGTGCGGAAACTGGCACCGGAGGAGCAGCTGGTAGCATGGTCCTCAGGCTAGAGGTACCGTGGCTTCTCGAGAAAGCCATTGAGTTCTCCTCGGTCGGGTCAGTGGTCTCGTGGTGCTGAGCCTCTGGTGCGGAGAAGTCTTCCGAGACTCCTGCAGTGTAGACGGCTTGCGTATGTGAGTGCGACTGTGACCGGGAGTGAGACTGAGGTCGTGAGTGCGACGATTGAGACATGTCGGATCTAAGAGTAATGAGTTACGTGAGTACATGGGGAAAAAAAATAAGGAAAAATGTAAACGATAGTACGTATATGGGTCAGTCACGTGAGAATCGGGAATGGATAAGACCGGGAATTTTTGACTCGAAAACCGTTTAACGATAGCAATTACTTTCCGTTCTTGCATAATTTATTTTGAACTAGGCATAGTTGATCAAGTTACGCCTAGTTAAAAGCAATTCATGCAATTGCGGAATTAATCTACTAAAGTTCGAAAGCTCGTGAAATGATTTTTCCGAAAAACCCTTGGTTATAGTTTGGTTTCAAAAATTTTGAAAAAAATTCCTAAAACCGTTTTTCACTATAACCTGTGCTCTGATACCAAGTCTGTCACACCCCGCTAAAGCGGAAACACGAAGCGTGAAGAGCAAAGATATCATTACACGAGTTATAATTTAAAGCATACGGTTTCAAGTCATTAAAATAGAAAATCAGGGTTTACAAAATAAAATAACCAAGTATTCAACGAGTTGCATAACAAAGTACATAATTAAGTGTTTAACAAAATCCCCAAAGTGATAAAATAGGTCTTTTCCCAATTCTTGATTTCACGTGACCTGCGTGACCCATCCACAGAATGTACTTCGTGTCTTACACTTGGTTTCCTGAAACATGAGATAAAGTGTCAACTACGAAAACGTAGTGAGTGAGTTACAGTTTATAAGTGGACCAAAGGTTTCAAATACAAGTTCGACGAGTATGTATATAAGTACAAGTTTTCCAAAAGAAGTAAGCGGATAAGCAATCGCTTAAAGGTAGTTTATATACTGTCGTATAGTTCAATTCAAGAGTTTAATGTTCGTAAAAGTTCGAGACAAGTTCAAAGTTCGTAAAAGTTCAAGATCAGTTCCAAGTTCAAGTCGCGTAGCGAGCAGTAAAAGTGCGTAGTCATTACCTCAGCGGTGGATTAATCCACATGTGTAAGACAGTAAGTGAGAGTAGTCATTACCTTAGCGGTGGATAAATCCACATGTGTAAGACAGTAAGAAAGTATATGCGTAAATAAAGACCTATGATCCTCAAGTTGTACCAACCACTAAGCTTAATATACGTAAGATTTAGTTTTCCACACTAATCCAATTCTGGTCAAGTTCCTGCCCACTAGTTCCAGTCTAGAGTTCGAGTTCGCGAGAACTTAGCAATATGTACCCAGGTTGCTACCCATAAGTAAGGAGTGACCGCTCATAAGTATCGATACCCATAATCTATGCTAACGGCTTGTGTTAATAATGTGAGAGTTCAGTTCCAAGAAAATCTGCGGGGCATTTAGTTCGTTCCGTTTTTAAAGTAATTTGTTTGTACTTACGGCGTTATATCCTCACCTAGGGTTTTGCTCCAAAATACAACCAAGCTATCATTGTCTAATCAAATATCCAAAGAGGCAAACCTAGGGAGTCTAAAGTAAGTCAATCCGAATAAAGATATTGTCTACGCATATTAGTTGCAAGTTCGAAAATAGTTCAAAAGTTCTCGAAGTTCCAAGAGTTCAAAGAGTTGCAAGTTCAATAATTTTCCAAAAATAGAAAGGTAGTTCAATTAGTTCAAAAGTTTCCAAAAATAGAAAGGTAGTTCAATAAGTTCAAAAGTTTCCAAAAATAGATAGGTAGTTCAATTAGTTCGAAAGTTTCCAAAAATAGATAGGTACTTCAATTAGTTCGAAAGTTTCCAAAAATAGATCCCAATACGTTGTACATAGGTTAAAGCCCGTAAAACAGTTTCACATAAAGATATTGTTCCCAAAAGGATTTTATCTCATGTTTCCCCCAAAAAGAGTACTTAAAATGTAAGAGTAAGGAGGGGTGTAACTCACTGATTGCGAAGATAGATACTAATAAGCACGGACGGAGCGGAATGCGTCGGGAGTCAAGGATGATCTAAGACACCGGAATATTGTATAAGTATATATTGGTATGATTTGAGTTATGTTTAAGTTCCAATTCAACATTCTAAATCTCAATTTCTTATCTTTTAGATTCTGTCCCAAGAGTTTATTACGGAAAGAATTCATGATATTACCTGTTCGTGTACGATATAGGGTCCGATTAGTCCATTTATGTCAAAAAAGAGTCAATGTCCAAGGTCAATATGTATAAGTCCCGAAAACATTAGGTTACTGAGTTTGAGTAATAGTTTACGGTGAAATTTAGGCAGCGCTTCCGCGCTATAAAATTTGAATCCATTTTTCAAACACTTTCCCGCTTTGAACAATTATTTTTCAACCAATGTAAATGATAATATAATAGTTTCAAATCCTCAAACTCAATCAAACAATTTGTTTATTAAAAACAGTAAGTTTTCAAAGTTACATAATCTGTAATAAAGTTATTTGGACTTATTCTTACGCTTAAGATTCTCAAAACGACGATTTTGGTTTAACAGACTGATCCAGCCGCCGGCTGGAGGCTCACAGTCAGATCCGAATTTTTGTTATTTTTGCTTTTTAAGCGTTTTCAAGAGTATTTTCGGTAGATTTCGACATGCAACTTAAAAACCTTTAATAACATCCATTTATTCCTTCAAATAACCTCTTTTTATATCAAGATCTAATGTAAAAAGTTTATAAAACTTATGTTTTTAAGAAATCACCATAAAACTTTTATAAAAACGATTATTTGATCTTTGATGATGCATGCATGTATAAATATGATAAAATGCAAATAAGAACAGTAGGTTTTAGATAATATACCGCAAGAGAAAGGAAAGTATGATGATCTAGCTTGTTAGATGATGATTTTGATGGAGATTAAACCCGGAAATGAGGAAAAACCGAAACACACCACCACTAGATGACCACCTCTTGCTCCTCTTGAAGAATAGAACCGATTGTGATGATGTTTATGGTGTTTTTATGGTGAAAGTTTGCTGGAAATCACAGCAAGGTGAAAGAAAAAGTGAAGGAAATGGAGAAGGTTAGAGAGAAACACCAATATGTGTGTGTTTTGTTATGATACAAAAGTGAGAGAAATGACAAAAAGGAAAGGGAATATCACATTGGGGCTGTGAAATCTGCAGAAAAGGGGGTCCAATCGAGTTAAGACAAGTTGCACCACTCAATTTTCATGCACAAATGAGTCACCAAAGCTGACCAGACACATCCAGCCGTCGGCTGGATGGATTCAGCCGCCGGCTGAATCCCTGCCAGCTGCTGGATGGTCGGCTGGCTCGGCAGACTTGTTTTCGACCGTGAAGGAGTTTCGTTCATCGAAAACTCCCGATTCTTTTTGCGTTGCACTTAGGAAATTTAATACTTTGATTTAATTTATATTAGGTTCATTTAATATTATATTTTCACTTTTGATTTCGAGATTCGCACGATTTCGGTAAAGGAGTAACAAGAGCTAAAGGGCGATATCTCGCGTTTAAAGAACGCGTTAACCGACAAATTTGGCATAGACCTTCCAACTCATAATTATGAGGATACTAACAAGTTGGCACTTAGATATTTGATTCCGAATTTGATTCCGACACTGACACGTTCTCGGTAAAAGTACGGTTAAAGGCAAGACGGACACTTTAAAGGATACAGAGCACGATTTTTCACCTGAAATTTTTGACGGTTGTCACACAAAATGTGTAACCAAGTTTCAAACGGCCAAAACGACGATTTTCGTGAAGGACAGCAGGCCGGTGCTAAGCACCTGGGCATAGGTGCTGCGCACCTGCCCTGCTGTTCTTCCCCTTTTTGAGTTTTTCTTGCAAAATCGTTTATGTAAGTGATAGATCTTGACATGCAATCGGTATAAACCTTATTAATCATCATTATATCAGTTTATAAGTAACTTTTAACCATAAATTTGAAGATCTAAGCATCATTAATTAAAAACCCGTTTTTGTATAAAAATGGTTATAAAAGTTCATCAAAACTTGTTTTTATAGCTTAGATCATACATGAAATGAGTTATATTAGTAATATAAGTAAAAAGGAAGAGTTTCTACCGAATGAAAGTGTTTAGATGATGGTCTAGGCGGATTTAGAGCTCCAAAAGTGTAGAAAAACGTTTTGTAATCGGAATAGCTTTGTCCCTCTTGTTTCCTTTGCTTGTTTGAATGATTTTGATGGTGTAAAAGATGACTTTTGGTGGCTGTAAATGGAGGTGTGAAGGGAGGTTTTTGAGAGAGTTTCTTATGTGTGTGTTTTGAGTGTGTGTTTGTGATTTTATAAAATGAAAAAGAAAAGGAAAAGAAAGGGATAGAAATGATAAAAGGGGTGTTAGAGTCTGCCAAAGTTGCAGTAAATGAGTGCCAAGGGTCGGTTTTGATTGGGTGTTGGATTACAAAAACGAGGTAAGGACTAAAAATGTAAAAAATTTGAAATCTGGCAAGAGGTGCTGCGCACCGTGCATTTTATCAGATTTTATCTGATTTTTGTTTTTACGTTTTTGCTTCGTTGGACCTTTTTGTTAACCGAAAGTTCTTAGTTATGATACGTTGTGAACTTAGGAAAGTTCATTAGGTGTTTTCTTTGTATTAGGACTTATATAATTTGATTCCGAAGTTGTTTTATGATTCCGATCCCGATCCGCGCTTAAAGGCTTAAAATAGAGTAACTTTCGTTTAAGAGTTTTGCGTGAGTTACAACGAGCTTAGCTTAAGAGTTATGTCTACGTAACCACATAGCACATAAAATTAGTTATATCGGGCATCAAATAAACACTTAGAAGTTATAAGTTAGCGTTCTCGACCTTAGTTTAGACGGTTGTCACAGGGGAGTTAAGGAGAAATGTTGCCGAATTTTTCTTAAATAGTATATCAATTATACACATCTATATATGAGACAAAACATTCAAAGAGTGGGTTAGGTTGCCTTCCATAGTTGGACTACCCGGCTTTGAAGAAATCGTAGTGATGTTTTTGACAACTTTATTAAATTATATAAAAAATAGTATATAGTTCTCACTACAAATTTGAACAAATCTTACATACGCAGAAATGACTATTGATAAGAGTTGGATTTATATTAGAAATTGTATTTCCCCCGAATTTAGAACCGGTCTTGACGCGTTTATCGAAAGGTGTAAGAACCACTTGAATCATGAAGGTGAATGTCGTTGCCCATGTGACAATTGTGGTAATACAAGATGGGGTACCCCTAGACTAGTTGATTGTCATATAGAAAGATTCGGGTTTGACGAGTCTTATGAGACGTGGACACATCACGGTGAACAAATAGATACCAATGACACAAGTAATGATCCGTATATTATACACGACTCACCTCCCCAAATGGTAGATGTATTGAACGATGTTCGTCAAGATAATACTCCCAATGAACACGACACCGACACCAATGACACAAGTAATGATCCTACTGACGATACGAGTGATACAAAGAACGATCTTGATAAATTATTAGCGTTTGCTGAAACCGAGCTATACCCTGGTTGTACTTGGATGTCTTCATTAGACTTTTTGGCTAAGATATTGCACATGAAGGTCATGAATAAATGGACAGATAGTTCATTTGACCAATTGTTGGAATTACTCAAAACATCATTTCCAAAAGATAACAAGATTCCGTCGTCACATTATGAAGCTAAGAGGTTGATGAAAGCGATCGGGTTAGGATATGAAGCCATACATGCTTGTAAGAATGATTGTTGTTTGTTTTGGGAGGAGAACTTTGACTTGCAAGTGTGTCCAATATGTGGTGAAAGTAGATGGAAAAACAAAGACGCGACGGGGAAGGAAGTTGCCAACAAGATTTTGCGTTATTTCCCTTTGACTCCAAGACTAAAACGTATGTACAGTTCTAGACACACCGCTAAGTCTATGACGTGGCATGCTACTGGAAAATCTAGGGAAGAGGGTACGATGCGTCATCCGGTAGATGGTGAAGCATGGAAAAGTTTTGATGAAAGATATCCAGATTTTGCAGCGGAACCAAGAAACGTCTGTTTAGGGTTGGCTGCTGATGGTTTCAATCCGTATGGAAACATGAGTTTGTCTTACAGCATGTGGCCTGTCATATTAACAACATACAATACCCCCCATGGTTATGTATGAAGGAATCTTCTCTCATGTTAACGTTGTTAATTCCAGGTCCTAAATCACCGGGGAAGGATATTGATGTTTACTTGAGGCCTTTGGTTGATGAATTAAAGACGCTATGGTCTCAAGGAGTTCGTACAAAAGACGTTGTAACGAACACCTTTTTCATAATGAAAGCAAATCTAATATGGACCATCAATGATTTTCCTGCTCGTAGTAGTTTGTCTGGTTGGACTGGACAAGGATACAAAGCATGTCCTACATGTAACGAGGACACTCCATCCACTCGTGTCATCGGTAAAACTGCTTATGTAGGTCATAGAAGATTCCTACCCTCAAACCATCCTTGGAGAAAGAGCAAAAAATTCAATAATAAGACTGATCGAACAAAACCTCCTCGAACATTCAACCACGAAGCAGTCTTACGCCAACTTGCTCAATTACCTAATCGTATTCCTGGGAAACATTCTAGTAACTCGGGTGTAAAAAGAAAACGTGATGATAAGTTAGAACACAATTGGAGCAAAATTTCCATTTTTCGTGAGCTTGAATATTTTCAATTTCTTCAACTTCCACACAACCTTGATGTCATGCATATCGAAAAGAATGTATGTGAGAGTCTGTTGGGTACTTTATTAATGAATGACAAATCCAAAGACACTCATCATGCAAGAAAGGACTTGGAAAATTTGGGGATTCGAGATGAGTTGTGGCTTAAGGAGAATGCTAAAAGAGACGGGAAGTTCTCAAAACCTCATCCAAAATACTCGTTCACAAATGAAGACAGGCAACGTTTTTGTCGGTTTATCAAAGAAGTCAAACTACCAGATGGATTTGGATCAAACTTTAAGCGGAAAGTCACCGATAATGATAACAACATAACGGGCATGAAGCCTCATGATTGTCATATAATGATGCAATATAATGATGCAACGATTGTTACCGGTTGGAGTGAGAGGGTACTTGGATATTATACTAATTTATTCATATAATTTGTGTTTGATTTGATATTATACTAATTTATTTCATTTGTTTGAAGCAATTGGATGACCCGGAACACAAATATCCAAATCTTCTCGATAATTATCGAGATATGCATACGAATAGAGATGGCTCTTGGGTCTTGAATGAAGCTTTCGATTTGCATGTAAGTAATTAGGGTAAAAGGGTAAAATGGGTCAAAGTGGGCAAAATGGGTTAAAGGATAAAAGGGGTCAAAGTGGGGGAAGATGGGTAAAATGGGTCAAAGTGGACAAAATGTGTTAGATGTATATAACGGTCAATGTGGGCGAAGATGGGTAAAATGGGTCAAAGTGGACAAAATGGGCTAAATATATAACGGGTCAATGTGGGCGAAATGGGTAAAATGAGAATAAACATGGTTAAAATTGGTCATTTGAGTCAAATGGGTCAAGGTGGACGAAATGGGTGATATATTACTAACCAAATAGAACTAACTTATAATTATTCTTATTTGGTTTATTTTGAAGCGAGAAATGACGGAATTGAGGACGACCTCCCCCTCCGCAAGTGAAGGAGAAATAATGGATGAAGTTTTGGGAACTCGAAGCAGTCACAATCGAGGTCGGGGAATAAAATTACCGATCTCTATCATGGGAGGAGGATCTTTGATGACTTCGTCTTCGAGACAAAAAGGCAAGGGTAAAGTGCAAGAACAAAATGTGATGACAATGAGTGATTTCCAACGATACATGCAAGCAATACAAGCCGCCAACCCGAGCTTTATTATGCTCGACCTTCCAATGCCTAATCAAAACGAGGAGGAGAACGAGGAGAACGAGGAGAACGAGGAGGAGGATGATGACGATGAAGAATGACGGTTTGTGTTTGAATAATACAATAATTTGTTGAATGTTTGTATTTGAATATTTAATATCGACGGTTTGTGATTGTTGACGGTTTTGGAACAATTTGTAGAATATTTGAAGTTTATGATAATTTGGATTATTTGTTTATTCTTTTCTTTTTTAATTTTTGTTGGGAATAAGCTGTTTGGAATAAGCTGTTTGGATCGAAATAAGCAGGAAGCCGGGAAATAAGCTGTAAATCAGCCGCTGTTTTTTTTTTTTGCTGTAGGTCCTTCGGCGACGACAAATCGTCGCCAAAAGCCTCGAAAAGTCGTCGCCGTAGGCCTATTTAAATATTATTAAATAACTAAATAAATAAAAAAATAAAAAATAATTAATTAAATAAATAAAAAATAATAATTAATTAAATAATTAATTATAAAATCGGATTTGAAAAAGTCAAAATGGGTCCCGCCATCGTCGCTATAGGTTAAGAGGAATCGTCGCCAAACACCTTTCTCGGCGATGCTACGGCGATGACCTTACGGCGACGACAAATCGTCGCCAAAGGCCTTTAGGCATGATTTTTTTTCCTTTAGGCACGATTTTTTGTCGTCGCCGTAGGGTCAGTTTCTTGTAGTGACTTTATCTTTTCTTGATAACTTAATTCGTTAACTTTATAAGATTTAATTTGGTTTTCTAGATTTTGTATACCCCTAGCAGCTGATCTTCTTTGTTCTTCTAATGATTTAAGTGAGTCACACATAAGTTGATTATGATTCATATATTTAAGCATGACTTCCTTACATTCAGTAGAACAGAGTTTAGAATATACCTCAACCATGAGAGATGATTTTGCATTGTCCTTTAAAGAAGATTCAATCGCCATTGAATATTGAATGAGAGTGGATTCTTTAGTAGATTCTTGTTCATCTTCATTCCAGTCGTATCCAAGAATGTCTTTTTTTAATGCAGTAGTAACAGAAGTTGTAGAAACAGGAGCAGTAGAAACACAAATTGCAGTAGAATCAACATCTTCAGTAGTAACAGTAGAAACAGTAGAAACAGAAGCTACAATACTTAAAGAAGTTGCGATAGAAACATTAGTAGGAACCTCAAAAGCCATTAATGCTCTGTTTTGACTGGTTTCTTCTGCTAAGTCGTTCCAATCATACCCAAATACATCTTGTGTGATCAGGGTTGTTGATGTACTTTCTTGTGTGTTTCTAGAATTGTTGAGCTTTGTCTTGTTTTTACATTCTCTTGCAAAGTGGCCTGGTTCACCACAGTCATAACACTTCACCTTGCTTTTGTCAAAGCCAAATTTGTCGTTGTTTATTGGAGTGAAACTTCTTCCAGTTCTGTTCACAAATCTTCTTGCCCTCAATGATAGCATGGCCGCCACTTTAGATCGATCTCTTCCAAATAGTCTTGATGAATCTGTCTCAGATTTCATTGGTTAATCCAGAACAAGAACTTTTTGAAAGAAAGGCTTCAAAGGTCAGATCTTTTTGATTTTCATTCTGAGTAGATCCAGAAGGTGTGATAAGAGCAGTATTAAAGTTGTTAATACTTGTTGCTGCTGCTTGGCTTCTTTGCTTCAACCTCAGCTTCAAAAACCCTTAGATCATTGTATAGATCATCCAACTCTATCTCCTCCAACACATCACCTTGTCTGTAAGAGACAGTATAGATGATCCATTCATCACCCAATGAACTTAAGAATTTTCGATTAAGATCATCTTTATCTCTTCTAACTCCTGCACTTCCCAGTTCTCCAGTAAGCTTCTTGTATCTGTCAAAGGTTTGTGTCATCCTTTCTTCCTTTAGTGCGTTGAATTTTTCATACTCTTGCTTGAGAAGAGCTTTCTTGTTCTTCTTTGTATTCTTGGTTATACTGAATCTCTTCTCCAAAGCTTCCCATAAGGACTTAGCATCGTTTTATCCTTCAAATTGGGCTTGATATTCATTGGGAATAGCAATAAGAAGGATACTTAATGCCTTGATCTATGTCTGCTTCTCTCTTCGTTCTTGATCTGTTGTAGGACGACGAACAACTCCAGGAGTACCATCAGCAGATAGAGTAAGATCTTGTTGATTACCATTGACGATAATATACCATACTGCATAGTCAGAAAGCAGTATGTGTTGTTTGATACGTAGCTTCCATTGATCAAAATCGTTGTTGTTGAGTACAGAAACTTTGTTGACTACCACATCAGCCATGATAGTTAATTGAATTCTTCTTGTTGAGACTTCTATAAAACTTGTAGATCAGTTGATCTTGAGCACCTCCTGTGCTCTGATACCACTTGTCAGGATCGTTTAGGTTGTATAAACCCAAAGTAAGTTAAACGTAAGATCTTGATTATCAAGGAAGTTTAGCAGCGGATAATTAAACACCTTGATAGTACAAGTTTAACGATCAAACAAATATTGTATATATGAATATGTATGAACAATAAATAACAATAATGTTTGTCGAATGTTAAGCCTCAATATATTGATAATAATGAATGATCAATACACGTGTTTTTCTTTCTACAAGGATATATATATATATATATATATATATATATATATATATATATATATATATATATATATATATATATATATATATATATATATATGTATATATATATATAGACCTTGAGGATAATACTATCCACAATAGGAAACATCTAAAACAATTACAATTCTATTCTAATTATAATTGCTAAACTTGTGGATAAAAATAATTTCATAATTATCTTCAAACAGTAGAAACATGTAGCGGGTCGTAGTAATGAGCAAATGCAGTAGTAACCATCAGTTTGTCTTCAACAATAGTAATTGTCTTCAAACAGTAGAAACTGTCTTCATGCAGTATTAATAAGAACAATATTAACCAAAAAATACTAATGAAACAATATTAATAAAACTAAAACAATTTTAATCCCGAACATTCTTTGTTAAGAAAAGATATATTAGGCATGTATTTCAACCAAAAGAATTACATATAAACAAAAAATAAAGAATTATTACATTTCCAATGTAAAAGCATTTGCTTGTACTTTTATGTATCTTTTATAAGAATTTCCATAATAGGCAATTTTCTTAACATTTAGGCCTGACTTCAATTCCTTGTATGATAAGTCCCCCTTTAGTTAATGACCCTTAACTTTATTTAAATTCATTTTCACTTCCTCACTCTTTTTCGCAAACAAAGAATTCTCCAAGTTCAATTTCCATCCATCCATCATCTCTCATGCTTGGACTCTTTCCATCTATCACCCGTTTCTCCATCATATTTCTCCAATTCAAGAAAAACAACGATTGGAGTTGTTGCTTTTTTTCATCTGGAGGGCATAATATATGATGTGTTGGAAACCGAGTAGTCAGACTTGGAGACAAATGTCTGAGATGGAATAGAATCCAACCCGAATGCACGATCAGAAACTCTAATAATGAGATACGCACCATATGTTGTGTTAGCTGATAAATCTCTAGTGTTTATTCTTCCTTCTATCTCTATGTTTGGTATCGTTTCAAGCTCAATAACTTCGGAAAATCTGTATAGTTCATGAGAATTAAGGAAAGGTTAGAATATATTTCTATGAAAGTAAAGAAACTTCCCTTTAATTTTTTTAATAAGTCAAATGTAGTACATTAGATGTAAAAGTTTAGCATAAGTTTTACTAATTGACTTAATGGATGCATTTATTTTTATCTTTGAGTTGAGAAGGAAAACAATACATGTACGTACATATGACCAAAGAGTCTGGTTGAATAGATTGAATCAGATAGATTTTAGGCAATGCAACATGGAATTGAATATCATGTTATAGAAATATCTTAGATACAACAAACTTAGCATGATTAGAAAAAAAAAATTAAACCTTAATGTATCTCCTTAAGAGAGAAAGTTTGAAAAAAAAAAGTAATTTAATTAGAAAATTTTGTAGTATATTATATTGTATGTTTTGTCAAAGATGATTAAACAAATGCTTTTATATCTTTTATATGATTTTATGCATGGATATGTTTAAATCCAGTCAAAGTAAACGATATATTAAATATAGTCAAATAACGAAAAGAAAATACTATAATTAACTAATACTGTAATATATAGTGTAAAAATCATAATAATGCCCAAAAGTGTGTATGATTTACCAAAAAAAAATCACTTTACGGTAAAGGAGACGAGATTGGTAAATCCGTAATCTTATGATTTTAGATTTTACTTGTATGTCAAATTCGAAAGTCAAAACCGTTATTCAAACAATTCCATTATGAATAAATAGAAAGGAATTAAAACCAATGTTTTATAAACGGATTCAAACCAAATAGTTTAACATGTTGAAACAGTATCGGGACGGTCTACCGATATAACTTTAGGCGTGAATTTTAAAGCTTATATTTTCATTGGATTTTAACTATTTGTATTATTATTTTAATGGATTGTAAGTGTAATTTCATTAGATTAAAACACTCTTAGTATTATTTTTCTATTTTCTATTTATTAGTTTTGTTTTGATAAATATACAGTTTCACTAGTCAACTCAATTGAAGCATCCGATTTAATCGGTTCAACTATTTTTAAAAACAAACTCGGTGTAACTAAAACATAATTTATAAAATATTGTTCAAAACAAATTCCTTTTTGAAATTATATAAAATATGTAACATAATTACTTTTCTTTTGAACGACGGAATTTTGAACGACGGAATTATATAAAATCTGTAACATAATTACTACATGAAGACCGCGGAACAAATTAAATATTTAACTAAGAAAATATTTCCGTAGCTAATTTACTTTGACATGAAATATATATATATATATATATATATATATATATATATATATATATATATATATATATATATATATATATATATATATATATATATATTTATTAATAATTATACCTAACTTGGGATAACCATACATACATACCTAACTTGGGCAAGAAAATTATTCATTTTCATCATCATCTTAATCTTCATGTATTTCATGCAAAATTGTCAAAGGGATAATTCAATTTTTCTGATGCAAAACAAATACTTTACAGATGTATATACAAAAAACATAATAAATCTTGTAAAACGGCTGCATTTGAATACGTACATGAATAGCATCAAATGTTTGAACCTTTGAATTGTACAAGTGGGTTATCCATCCCTATTGTCATGAAATTGACACCTTCAATATTATGAACACCAATATTGAATGATATGAAGTATGTTTAATTTTTTACGGTAAAAGGGGAACTACTCCGGCAAAACTTCATTAACAAAAGGTAGACTAATTTGCTTAACCTTTTATTAATCCAATCAATCAATGTCTTTTTTATGTATTACTAAATTCAATTTCGAAATAAGGATTTTCGTGAAAAATGATTTGTGCCACTAAAAGTGGCATTTTTCTTAAATCAAATACAGTAGGTATTTAGTGGGTTACAATAAGTGTTAGTATAGCCTAAATAGCTTAATTATAACGATTTAACAGAAAATGACATAAAAGAAAGTTTAGTGATGGCGTTTATAGTGGCATATTCCCAAGCTTGCTTTTAACGTCACTTTTGGCTTTTTGTGGCATTTTTGTATGTTACTATGTGCATTTCTTTGTAGTGAAACATCGTATTAAACATTACCCAAGGGCACATATATATAAATAGTCTAACAGCTTAAGTAGAAAACTTATATCTATTCTTAGTTGAACATATACTTACCATCATATTCGAGATTGGTAAGAAGATCCACCCGGCCTTGACGATGCTGACATTGCTAATTTTTCAGATTGAAATGAAGCTAAGATAAGATAGTAATGAAGATGATAATAAAGTCTTGTTCAATAAAAAATACATTACTCTCTTTAATTGAAAGAATTACATATACAAAAAAATAAAGAATTATCATATTTCCAATGGAAAACTTTTTACTTTCTATTGTTCGGTATATTTTTCGATTTATGTTGAAAGAATCGTCATTGTTAGCTAATTCCTTAACATTTAGGCCTAACTTCAATTCCTTGAATGATAAGTCCTCCTTTTAGTTGATGACCCTTAACTTCCTTTACATTCATTGTCACCTCCTCGCTCTTTTCACAAACAAAGAATTCTCCGAGTTCAATTTCCATCCATCCATCATCTCTGTTACTTGGACGTCGGTCCTCTCCGCCCACCACCCTCTTCTCCATCATTGTTCTCCGGTTCGAGAAAAACAACGATTGGAGATGTTGCTTTTTTGCATCTAGAGGGCATAAATACGCTGTGTTGGAAACCGAGCATTCAGCCTTGGAGACTGATATCTCAGATGGGATAGCATCTAAACCGAATGCACCATTAGAAACTTTAATAATGAGATACGCGGCATATGTTGTGTTAGCAGATAAATCACTAGTGTTTATTCTTCCTTCTATCTCTATGTTTGATATTGTTTTAAGCTCAATCACCTCGTAAAATCTGAGTAGTTCAAAAAAATTAAAGAAAGGTTAGTATATCTTTCTATGAGAGTAAATGTAACATGATGGTATATGACCATAGAATGAGATTAACTTTTTTGGTAGTATTTGACTAACCTTGATGTAGATTGGGTATTCCATGTCCAATGATTTGGTTCATTGCTTAAGGAAATGGAAAGTGCTCTAGCGGATAAAACACAACATTTTTTCCCACTTACTTTGTTTAATGAAAAGCTCTGCATGGATTAAACAAAACAAAAATTAATACTTTATGCAAAAAAGTTAAAATGGACTTTGATTATTTAACTATGAGGAAAAACAATGAATTACAAACTTACCCTTATTCCACCATCTATTAGAATGGAATCACAAAGCTGGAAAAATAGTTCTTTCCTTGAAGAAAAATTGAGAGGAGTCTGTGATCTTGATAGAATACGAGGAAGATCAGATGGCAAGAATCTACCCCAAACGGTGTCGGATTCGGCTGCAGAACGTAAAGAAGAAGATGCAAGCGAGAATCTACATGCATCTGGTGGAGATGTGAGAGATACAATAGTCGATACACAATCTTCGGGCAACATGTTCAATCTAGTAGCCATTTCAAATTTCAAGTTTTTTTTTTAAATTGTTAATTTGTTGGGTTTAAATGAAGTTGAGGATATGTTTTGTGTTTGTTGAGCATGGTTATATATATATATATAGATGATACATACAAAGTGCGAAGGGTATTTCTAGGAAACTATGGTTGACTAGTGTGGTCCTATATGTCTAATGCAAGTTGTGTACTAGGCGATACGGAACGCTGTATTTGTTTGAGTTTGAATAAAAAAAAGTGGGTCATAGTCATATGCTTAAAGTTATGAAAACAATACATGTGATACAAAGTAAATTTAATATTTAATCTATCAGTCAAAATCAAAATAATACTAGATCAGATTATACTAGTTTTGTAAACTAGGAGAATAAAACGCAATATAGACCTTTTTATTTTCAACAATTTTTAATAAACTTGTTATTTTTAAAGTGGAACTAATTTGTTATCAAAGAAATTGTTTAATCAAGTAAGGTTTTATATATTTAATTTTGATTGCCAAATTTTAAAAACAATGAAAACAGTACGATAGAAGATACAATCACTAGTACAAAAAAGGTTAAAGAGATAGGTTGAAAACCCCTATAAAAATCGGTTTTCAAACCGCTCTCTATGAAGGGTGATCTCAATATGGGAGCCGGCAATGCGATTGGTTTTTAAACCGCTCTCTAGAAAAATCATAGAAATCGGTTTTTTGCACAAAAAACCAATCCTTGTGATAGAGTATACGTATTGGTTTTGTTTAAGAAAACCGATCCCCATAACAATATTAGAGATCATAACAAACAGTAAAGATATTGGCTTTTAACAAAAAAAACCGATCTCTTTAATGATTATTTTTCTAAAAAAAATAATATTTTTTTACAGCCAAAATACAGCCAAAATACAAAATATATATATGATTTAATATCGAAACACAATCAGAGAATGTCATTTAACTATTGATAATAATACAAATTTCTTCAACAAAAAAACGACTTATATTAAAACAAACGAGTTCGTACAAATGGATTAAAACAAATCTACCTATAAATTAAAACAAAGGAGTTCAACATCCAAAATACGATTTCAACTAAATCAAAACTAATAAGTTTGGTGGAAAATCATGTATCCACCTTAGAATAATACGTTGTCATCATTCACTCAACAAACCTTATCAATCACGGCACAACATGAACCATGTAGCAATGATGGCATCCACCTCTTTTTTCTGTAACGGGCGCTCGTCATCCCAAGGCATCTATATGGAAGTTAATTAGAAAAAAAGAAAAATGTTGACAAATGAGACGGTTTTTTAATGTAACAAAATTTTCCAAGTTATTAACAAGTACGTACTTTATTCGGGAAATTATCATTTTGATATTTGAGCACAAAGTCGTGCATCCACCTCATCACATAAAATCCACATTGCCATTCGTCTGGTTGCCGATTCACATTGGGGAGTTCCCATGTCAGACTTCCAACAACACTAATAAGAAAATAAGAAAAAAAAAATGTTTGTGTTAACATTTATAAAGTAAATTTGAGTTCTACAGCAAATTTATAGAAATTCTTACGAATCTACAACAGTAGTGAGCTCGTAGTCTCCTGTAGCATTGTTTTTTGAACTCTCCAGGGAATCCAAAATGAACCCCCGTCCATGGTTGGGGCAAATTATAAGGAGCACCCAATGATTACCGTATTATGAGCAAACATTTTAGCATAATGTAATTTTTAAATAACCAGTATAACAATGAATATGGTAGATATGGTACCCTTTAAGATAAGGAGCGAGATAAAACTGGTGAGCCAAATTGGTGCCATCCAACGCTCTAACCACGTACTCTATGGTAGCAACACTATCCAAGTTGTAAACATGTGATGAAATCAATGTAGGGTTCAAGAAACACGTCTTGTTCTGACTTGAGCGTCCTCTAATCCGATATAGTGACCTAATTAAAATGATATAATAAATATACATGTAATTTATATAAAAAACACAATATATTTAATAGAATAAAACAACGTTAATATACTTACATTTCGAATTGAGCAAGAATGCCGGTCTCAAGTTCTTCATAAGACAAGAGTTCAATAATGTCAGTTGCGTTAATTTGGAGGAAAGAATCTTCAGCTTGTCGAAATATTTCTTTGTCAACATGAACATTGAAAGGCTCAGCACAATCTTCCCGACACATCCAACGATTATAGCCATCCTTCAGCGCTTTACACTTATTCTTATCTATATCTGATTGCAGAGACAACAACTTTTTTCTATTATCTTCTTTTATCATTTCATCCTGCACATGATCCGATATATATACTGTTTGAGCAACGATTGACGGGGCTCAAGGGTTTGGGGTGTTGGCTAATCAATACGAACTCCTGCGAGAGCAGTGCAAACCTACCAAGCTCTTGACGAGCCTAAGGTGACGTAATGATTAGCGGGTGTGACGTAAGAGAGTAGGAAAAACTGCTCTTGAACATGTATGTGTGAGTAATGCAATGATTGACAACCTGCCCTCTGACATTGATCAGAGGGGTATTTATAGGCTTGAGATTAGGGTTTCCATTTATGGGCTGAGGCCCAATTATTACATCCATGGGCCGTCACTTTATGGTCCACAAATGGGTACGTGACGTAAGCATGTGTGCTTGCGACGTCAGGTCAACTTAAGTCAACTTAAGCGTAAACCGGACAAAAGTTAGCGTTACCGGGCAGCCAGGCCAACCGGGTAGGTTGTGCCCAGTAACGGGGCTAAGCCATGGCGGATTCCGGAGTGGAGCTCGAGAGCGGGGCGACTTACCCCGTTAACGGGGCTGGCCACCCCGGTAATGGTCTAGGTTCAGGGCGGTTTTGCCCGAACTTGCTCGAGAGCGGGTCAGGTTACCCCGGTAACGGGGCTGACCTTCCCGGTCATGCTCGAGAAGGTGTCCGAGATAACCGAGGTTCCAAGGTTGTATCCTAGGTTTTACTCGGTAACGACCAGGGTGACTCGGTGATGTCCGAGGTAATCAGGGCGGTGTCCGAGGACCGCCCTGAGATGTCCGAGGTGTCCGGGATAATCAGGGCTGTATCCGAGCAAGTGTCCGGGGTGTCCGAGACATGTTCCGAGGTTACCCGGTAGAGGGGGCAGTTTTCTCGGAGCCGGGGCTCATTAGCCCGGGAAAGGCCAGGGCCATTTTAGCCCGGTAACGGGGCTCCGCCCTGCCTCGAGCGCGGGCCTGTTTGGCTCGGTGACGGGGATCCGCTGTGCTCGACAAGTTTGGTTAGGGCGGTTTGAACACGCAGGGTATTTCTGGGGTAGATCGAGTCTTCCGAGTTATTTTTGGTTGTCGGACCACATACCTCAATAGCCCCCCCAAGTTTGATTTTTTGTTAACTTTTTCGAAACGTTTCAAAATTTCAAACTTTAACCTTTCTTGTTTCCCCCCCCCCCCCCCCCCCCCTAAAAAATTTTCTATAAATTCATCTCCTTCCTTTTTACTTTCATTCATTTACCCTTTTCAAATTTTTCACCTACTCCTTTTTCTTTTTCTCTCTACCTCTTTTCTTTTAGATTTAAGCAAGAAACCAAACCAACCAAGAAAAAACATCACCAACTACCGCCACCACCGATTACGGCAGTCCACGGCGGTGGTTGAGGGCGGACAGCGGTGGTGGTTGACGGTAGTCCACGGCGGCGGCGGCGGTGGTGGTCTCGGCGGCGGCGGTGGTGGTCTCGGCGGTGGTGTCCTTTTTTTCGGCGATTGGTAGTGATTTTCTTCCTTTGTCAAGTGAGTTCCTCTCCTAAATTTTTGTTTTGCTCCTTTTGATCTTTGTGAAATCCCTTGTTAGAATTGTTAGGGTTTTTGTTTTTAGTTAGGTTACCACTTTCCCCCCTCTTTTCTTTGTTTATCATCATTTAGGAGGAAAATGTAACAATGTAGCAGAAGACGTATTTAGGAGGGCCGTAGACAAGCACTTCCCTTGTTAAAATTATTAGGAGTAACTTAGGAGGGCCGTAGCTAAACACTTCCCTTGTTTTTTAGGAGGGCCGTAGCTAAATACCTCCCTTGTTTTTTAGGAGGGCCGTAGCTAAATACCTCCCTTTTTTTTTAGGAGGGCCGTAGATAAATACCTCCCTTGTTTTTTAGGAGGGCCGTAGCTAAATACCTCCCTTGTTTTTTAGGAGGGCCGTAGATAAATACCTCCCTTGTTTTTTAGGAGGGCCGTAGCTAAATACCTCCCTTGTTTTTTAGGAGGGTCGTAGCTAAATACCTCCCTTGTTTTTTAGGAGGGCCGTAGATAAATACCTCCCTCTTTTTTTAGGAGGAAATTTTGTCCGTCCTTAGCACCTTTTATTTTTATATATTGCTAACACACATTTTTTTTTTTTTTTTTTGTGCTTGCTAGGTTTTGTTAGCGGCTTGGAATGTCCGACCTCTCTGTCCTGGAGGTGGATGAGGGGAATGGGAGGAAAGAAGGGTCTTCTTCTCCTCTGACAATGGAGGATTATCCGTGTTTGCTTACAAAATCTGAGCTAGATAGGCTTGTGAAGCCTAAGCATTATGGTCTGTACCGTTATGAGGTGAGACTTCCTGGTGAGAATGATCGGGCGTGTAATCCCCCTGAGGGGTTCATAACATGTTATTGGGATTACTTATCAGACGGTGGTCTGAGATTTCCTCTTTCTAGTTATTTATTGGATGTGGCGAAGCATTACAAGATTGGTTTTTCTCAATTGGGCCCTCTCTTTATTTGGAGGCTTGTTGCCCTCCAGATGCTTCAGCATGCTTTTGGTAGAGAGCCTTCTGTGGATTTATTCATGCTTTCATTTATAATGGTGAAGCAGCAAAGTTGGTTTTTGTGTAGACCTACGGCTCCAGCCAAGCACGTTTTCGATGGCTTCCCTGATAGTGTGAGGGGATGGAGAAACAATTTCTTTTTCCTGGAGGATTCTTGTATTCCATCTGGGTATGAGTTTCTTCGTGAGAGGATTGATGGTATCGAGGGTCGTGCTCGTACTAAACCCGAAGGTGTCCATGCGAATGATTTTCTGGCTTTTCTTGCAAACGTTATTGGGGGTTTAAAGATTCATTATCGGAGGTACTCATCCGCCATCTTGTCAAGGGGGGGTATATGTGCTAACCCGAAAGCGCCGTTAGTGCCGATGATTTTCAAGGTCACTTATGAGGGGAGACGAATAGGGAAATGTAAGTTTTTTCTCTATTCTTTTTCTCTTTTTCTAACTTTTTCGCTTTACTTGACGTTTTCCTGTTTGCTTGTTGTATTGCAGCTTTGGGTTTGGTGGAGGCCATGTCTGTTGGTAAGAAGATTTTGTTGGCTACGAGAGGTATTCCACCTGAGGATGTAAGCAAACTTAGGGGTAAGGGAGATGTGGATAGAGTGATTATGGATGCCATTGGAGAGGAGGTGTCTGATACTAATGATGATGGTATTGACGATGATGATGATGACGATGATGTTGGTTCAGTGTCTCCTATTGTTGGTGGAGGTATGTTTCATGGTATGGTAGTTCTATGTCCATGTGTGTTTGGTTTTTCTTCCCTCCCTTTTATATGTAGGCTTTCTATTGTAGGGGGTGATATTGCGGACCCGGGTGCTGAGGTTGTTGAGGATGTTGAGGCCGTTGTAGGCGAGGATGCTAGGGCCGGTGGTTTGTCTGTAGATGACGTTGGGGGTGAGAGCCTTGCTGATCTAGCCCCTCCAGACGACCTTGGGACTGTGCCCCTTGATGATGATTCGCTTATGTTATCTCCCGGAGATGATGGTGAGTATTGTGTGTTTATTTTAGCTATGTTTTTTTTTTTTTTTTTTTTTTTGTAACTTTGCCATAATTAACTCCTTGTTGTTGCTGTGTAGTTTCTCCATTAGGAGCTCATGTTGATGGTGCTCCCTCTGCTCTGGGGAAAAGGCCTGCCAACAATGATGTGCAGGGGAGGAATGTTCGGCCTTTGCGCAGGGAGTGGGGAAGACCCTTCGTCGATCACAGGAGCGTTTGGGTCTTTTTCTGGTGGTGCTACCACATCTGTTGCTGGTATGCAAGTTGGTGAGGGCCCCTCCATGGCGGGAGTGACTACTTCAGCCGCTGTTGTGACGACCTCAGCCGCTGTTGGACCTCCCCCGTTTTGTCCGCCTAGCTTTTCAGCTGGGTGTTCACGCTGCCTACTCCTGGTAAGTTAGTTTTATTTTGTTATTATTGTTGTGTTGTATCTGACCTCTTTGTCTTTTGC
>CAJVGC010000204.1:0-30477 GCA_910822075.1 Senecio squalidus
TAAAGTTTATTAGGGTAGTGTGGGAGTATGGACTAGAAATTGTAATTGTATGGTAACGTTTAGAAAATTAGGGTTTAAAAGTACCTTTGGGTTTTTAGAATTAGGGTTTTGATTTAAAAGGGTATTTTTTATTTGATTGAATTTTTATGGATGAAATGGCTTCTAATATCCTTCTTCAGACATTCTTCACGTCTTTTTGACCTACGGGATTATGACACATGAATATACCCCACCTAAACCGTGATTCTAACTCGTACCGGAAGAAATCTAGGTTTATAAGGAAATTAGGGTATTAATGGGTACAACGTGCTTTGGATTGTTGATTTCGGTTATCATAAGTTTATTAGGGTAGTGTGGGAGTATGGACTAGAATGTATGTATGGAAATGTTTTAGAAAATTAGGGTTTGAGAGTACCTATAGGTTTTTAGAATTAGGGTTTTTATTTTAACAGGGTATTTTTTGTTTGATTGAGTTTTTTATGGATGAAATGGCTTCTAATAACCTTCTTCAGATATTCTTAATGCTATTGTGACCCTACGGGATTATGAAACATGAATATCACCCACCTAAACCGTGATTCTAACTCGTACCGGATGAAATATAGGTTTTATAAGGAAATGAGGGTTTTAATGGGTATAACGTGGTTTGGAGTGTTGATTTCGGTTATTATAAAGTTTATTAGGGTAGTGTGGGAGTTTGGACTAGAAATTGTTATGTATGGTAAGGTTTTTAGAAAATTAGGGTTTAAAAGTACCTATGGTTTTTTAGAATTAGGGTTTTGATTTTAAAAGGGTACTTTTTGTTTGATTGAGTTTTTTATGAATGAAATGGCTTCTAATATCCTTCTTCGGACATTCTTAATGCTATTGTGACCTAACGGGATTATGAAACATGAATATCAACCACCTAACCATGATTCTAACTCGTACCTGAAGAAAAAATGTTTTATAAGGAAATTATGGTATTAATGGGTACAACGTGGTTTGGATTGTTGATTTCGGTTATTATAAAGTTTATTAGGGTAGTGTGGGAGTTTGAACTAGAAATTGTAATGTATGGTATACGTTTAGAAAATTTAGGTTTAAAAGTACCTATGGGTTTTTAGAATTAGGGTTTTGATTTTAAAATGGTACTTTTGGTTTGATTGAGTTTTTTTATGGATGAATTGGCTTCTAATATCCTTCTTCAGACATTCTTAATGCTATTGTGACCTACGGGATTATGAAACATAAATATCACCCACCTTAACCGTGATTCGAACTCGTACCTGAAGAAATCTAGGTTTTATAAGGAAATTAGGGTATTAATGGGTACAACGTGGTTTGGATTGTTGATTTCGGTTATTATAAAGTTTATTAGGGTAGTGTGGGAGTTTGGACTATAAATTGTAATGTATGGTAAGGTTTTTAGAAAATTAGGGTTTAAAAATACCTATGGGTTTTTAGAATTAGGGTTTTGTTTTAAAAGGGTATTTTTTGTTTGATTGAGTTTTTTATGGATGAAATGGCTTCAAATATCCTTCTTCGGACATTCTTAATGCTATTGTGACCTACGGGATTATGAAACATGAATATAGTTTTTATAAGGAAATGAGGGTTTTAATGGGTATAACGTGGTTTAGATTGTTGATTTCGGTTATTATAAATTTTATTAGGGTAGTGTGGGAGTATGGACTAGAAATTGTAATGTATGGTAAACGTTTAGAAAATTAGGGTTTAAAAGTACCTTTGGGTTTTTAGAATTAGGGTTTTGATTTTAAAAGGGTATTTTTTATTTGATTGAATTTTTATGGATGAAATGGCTTCTAATATCCTTCTTCAGACATTCTTCACGTCTTTTTGACCTACGGGATTATGAAACATGAATATACCCCACCTAAACCGTGATTCTAACTCGTACCGGAAGAAATCTAAGTTTTATAAGGAAATTAGGGTATTAATGGGTACAACGTGGTTTGAATTGTTGATTTCGGTTATCATAAAGTTTATTAGGGTAGTGTGGGAGTATGGACTAGAAATGTAATGTATGGAAAGGTTTTTAGAAAATTAGGGTTTGAGAGTACCTATAGGTTTTTAGAATTAGGGTTTTTATTTTAAAAGGGTATTTTTTGTTTGATTGAGTTTTTTATGGATGAAATGGCTTCTAATATACTTCTTCAGATATTCTTAATGCTATTGTGACCTACGGGATTATGAAACATTAGTATCACCCACCTAAACCGTGATTCTAACTCGTACCGGATGAAATATAGGTTTTATAAGGAAATGAGGGTTTTAATGGGTATAACGTGGTTTGGATTGTTGATTTCGGTTATTATAAAGTTTATTAGGGTAGTGTGGGAGTTTGGACTAGAAATTGTTATGTATGGTAAGGTTTTTAGAAAATTAGGGTTTAAAAGTACCTATGGGTTTTTAGAATTAGGGTTTTGATTTTAAAAGGGTACTTTTTGTTTGATTGAGTTTTTTATGAATGAAATGGCTTCTAATATCCTTCTTCGGACATTCTTAATGCTATTGTGACCTACGGGATTATGAAACATGAATATCAACCACCTTAACCATGATTCTAACTCGTACCTGAAGAAAAAATGTTTTATAAGGAAATTATGGTATTAATGGGTACAACGTGGTTTGGATTGTTGATTTCGGTTATTATAAAGTTTATTAGGGTAGTGTGGGAGTTTGAACTAGAAATTGTAATGTATGGTATACGTTTAGAAAATTTAGGTTTAAAAGTACCTATGGGTTTTTAGAATTAGGGTTTTGATTTTAAAAGGGTATTTTTTGTTTGATTGAGTTTTTTATGGATAAAATGGCTTGTAATATCCTTCTTCAGACATTCTTCACGTTATTTTAACCTACGGGATTATGAAACATGAGTATACCCCACCTAAACCGTGATTCTAACTCGTACCGGAAGAAATCTAGGTTTTATAAAGAAATTGGGGTATTAATGGGTACAACGTGGTTTGGATTGTTTATTTCGGTTATTCTAAAGTTTATTAAGGTAGTGTGGGAGTTTGGACTAGAAATTGTAATGTATGGAAAGGTTTTAGAAAATTAGGGTTTAAAAGTACCTATGGGTTTTTAGAATTAGGGTTTTTATTTTAAAAGGGTATTTTTTGTTTGATTGAGTTTTTTATGGATGAAATGGCTTCTAATATCCTTCTTCAGACATTCTTCAGGTTATTTTGACCTACGGGATTATGAAACATGAATATCACCCACCTTAACGGTGAATCTAACTCGTACCGAATGAAATATATGGTTTATAAGGAAATTAGGGTATTAATGGTACGACTTAGATTCACGGTTAAGGTGGGTGATATTCATGTTTCATAATCCCGTAGGTCACAATAGCATTAAGAATGTCTGAAGAAGTATATTAGAAGCCAATTCATCCATAAAAAACTCAATCAAACAAAAAATACCCTTTTAAAATCAAAACCCTAAATCTAAAAACCCATAGGTACTTTTAAACCCTAATTTTCTAAAAACCTTTCCATACATTACAATTTCTAGTCCATACTCCCACACTACCCTAATAAACTTTGTAATAACCGAAATCAACAATCCAAACCACGTTATACCCATTAAAACACTCATTTCCTTATAAAAACTATATTTCATCCGGTACGAGTTAGATTCACCGTTAAGGTGAATCTAACTCGTACCGGATGAAATATAGGTTTTATAAGGAAATGAGGGTTTTAATGGGTATAACGTGGTTTGGATTGTTGATTTTGGTTATTATAAAGTTTATTAGGGTAGTGTGGGAGTATGGACTAGAAATTGTAATGTACGGAAAAGTTTTTAGAAAATTAGGGTTTAAAAGTACCTATGGGTTTTTAGAATTAGGGTTTTGATTTTAAAAGGGTATTTTTTGTTTGATTGAGTTTTTTATGGATGAAATGGCTTCTAATATACTTCTTCAAACATTCTTAATGCTATTGTGACCTACGTGATTATGAAACATGAATATCACCCACCTTAACCGTGAATCTAACACGTATCGGATGAAATATAGGTTTTATAAGGAAATGAGGGTTTTAATGGGTATGACGTGGTTTGGATTGTTGATTTTGGTTATTATAAAGTTTATTAGGGTAGTGTGGGAGTATGGACTAGAAATTGTAATGTACGGAAAAGTTTTTAGAAAATTAGGGTTTAAAAGTACCTATGGGTTTTTAGAATTAGGGTTTTGATTTTAAAAGGGTATTTTTTGTTTGGTTGAGTTTTTTATGGATGTAATGGCTTCTAATATCCTTCTTCAGACATTCTTCAAGTTATTTTGACCTACGAGATTATGAAACATGAATATCACCCACCTAATCCGTGATTCTAACTTGTACCGGAAGAAATCTAGGTTTTATAAGGAAATTAGGGTATTAATAGGTACAACGTGGTTTGGATTGTTTATTTCGGTTATTGTAAAATTTATTATGGTAGTGTGGGAGTTTGGACTAGAAATTGTAATGTATGGTAAGGTTTTTAGAAAATTAGGGTTTAAAAGTACCTATGGGTTTTTAGAATTAGGGTACTTTTTGTTTGATTGAGTTTTTTATGGATGAAATGGCTTCTAATATCCTTCTTCATACATTCTTCAGGTTATTTTGACCTACGGGATTATGAAACATGAATATCACCCACCTTTACGGTGAATCTAACTCGTACCGGATGAAATATAGGGTTTATAAGGAAATTAGGGTATTAATGGGTATAGCGTGGTTTGGATTGTTGATTTCGGTTATTATAAAGTTTATTAGGGTAGTGTGGGAGTTTGGACTAGAAATTGTAATGTATGGTAAGGTTTTTAGAAAATTAGGGTTTAAAAGTACCTATGGGTTTTTAGAATTAGGGTTTTGATTTTAAAAGGGTACTTTTTGTTTGATTGAGTTTTTTATGGATGAAATGGATTCTAATATACTTCTTCAGACACTCTTAAAGCTATTGTGACCTACGGGAGTATGAGACATGAGTATCACCCCCCCTAAACCGTGATTCTAACTCGTACCGGATGAAATATAGGTTTTTTTAAGGAAAGGAGGGTATTAATGGGTACAACGTGGTTTGGATTGTTGATTTCGGTTATTCTAAAGTTTATTAGGGTAGTGTGGGAGTTTGGACTAGAAAATGTAATGTATGGTAAGGTTTTTAGAAAATTAGGGTTTAAAAGTACTTATGGGTTTTTAGAATTAGGGTTTTGATTTTAAAAGGGTTTTTTTTTGTTTGATTGAGTTTTTTATGGATGAATTGGCTTCTAATATCCTTCTTCGGACATTCTTAATGCTATTGTGACCTACGGGATTATGAAACATGAATATCACCCACCTTAACCGTGAATCTAACTCGTACCGGATGAAATATAGGTTTTATAAGGAAATGAGGGTTTTAATGGGTATAACGTGGTTTGGATTGTTGATTTCGGTTATTATAAAGTTTATTAGGGTAGTGTGGGAGTATGGACTAGAAATTGTAATGTATGGTAAGCTTTTAGAAAATTAGGGTTTAAAAGTACCTATGGGTTTTTAGAATTACGGTTTTTGTGACAACCGTCACTCTCTCCGTCCTTAGTTAGTCTAATATGCCTGTAGATCATTACCTCATTTTACTGAAAAAATTAAAACTTGATTATTACTACTGTTACGAGATTAAAAGTTATGTTTTCTGATATAAGATGATTTCTATGTTATGTGTGTATACTTGTTGTGATGCTTTCGTAGTTAGGTGCACAGTAGATAGTCCCACTAGTCGAGCTCCTAGATAACTTAACGATTAATACCTTATAAATTCTTAGCTCACATTCTAGTATGTAAACTTCAATTAATTTCGGGGAAACTTATTATAAGATTCAAACCAACTTTATATAGTACGAATCAAACTTCGAGTTTCGTCTTCTGTTCGTTCTTGTTTCAGGAAATTTCCTTTACTTCACTCTTGGGCTAACTAGCTTGTATGTAGTGTTCTTGGACTAGGAAATTTGGCCATATGGCCTTAGTCCATGGGCTTATGAGTTGAAACCCAATACACCCCAAATTCCTAAACCCACTAACATATTGGATTAAACCTAAAACTTTCTAAACCAAACCCTAATCACACTCTAACCCTAATTTGCAGCCACCATCATTTTTCCAGCAGCCACATTTGAATCCTTGCAGCCCCTCTCCATCTTAATCGTGATACTCCTTCATTGTACCAAGGTAATTTAGTTTTAAAGATGTTAAAAACGTTTTTGGAATTTTCACTAGTTGCTGATCTGAAAGTTAACCAGTTTTGCACGGACCATATCTTAGTCATAAATTATCCAAATCAATCGATTCTTTCGTCTATATTGTATCCCTCTGAATGTAGTTTTTAAAAATATAAGATATGTTGTTTAATTGTTTTCCAAGCTCCCAGAATCTGTAAAATAGTGGACATAGGTTTCTGTTCGTGATCAGCCTTGTAGTTCCGTGTTCTAGGAGTCATAAGTCAGTCATAAGTCCGTCTTTTTGGAAACGTGTATAAAGCAATGTTGTAGGATTTTGAGTTATCTTTCAAATGGGAGTGGTCTCATCGTCTAATTCATTATCAAACTCCCTAGAACTGGTTTTTAGTGAACATGGGTCTAAACTGTGTTTTGGTGCTCGTTTATATATCCGAATTTGTGTTAATTTGTTGTGTGGTCTAAAAGCGTATAAATGGATATTTTAAAATATGGAGTCCTTGTTTATATGTCAAATTCATTATCTGGAGGTGTTGGTAATTTTACGTGGTCGTTTGATATTTAAAAACGTTTTTACAAACTCGGGTACATTATGTACCGAACGGGTCAGCAAGCTTTTGTCCAACTTGTTTTGATCATATCTTGATCATAACAAATGCTTCTTATATGAATCTTGATTCCTCGTTGTAGTTCTCGGAATGTACTTTTTGAAAATATAAACCTCGTCCTCTAATTCGTTTTAGAACTCTCAGAAACTGCACTTAAGTAAACGTTGGTCAAATCTGAGTTTTTAAACAAAAATTACTAGGTTTAATAATCTATTTCGTGTAACCATTTAGATAACCTTAAAAGTGATTAAATAGATTTATTATAAGTTTATAACAGGTCTAAAAGATGTTAAAAATATTTATCGTGTCTACATCTAAATTATACAACTCTAAAACGTAATAAACTCAACTTATACAAATATACCGTTTTTGGACAGATTGTATACCTGTTTTGTTTCGATTATATCTCGTTCTTAATTAACTCAAATGAATTGATTCCGGATTCCTCGATGTATCCCTTTGAGTCTATTTTCTGAATATATAAGATTCACAGTTCAATTATTTTTCAAACCCGAGATACGACAATTTTCGTAACAGTGGTACTTGCTGAGTTTTATTCATTCTATTCTAAAATCTAGTGTTTGATTCCTTATTCTCGAGTTCTATGTTTCGGGTAGTTCATCACTCATAAACAAACATTATACGGGATAAATTCTTGATATTAAAAACGTACACATATGTAACTACTTACTATTCTAGGAAGCTCATCACTTAGTCGGGACTAGCTTGTGACCTACCACTTTAGACACATTTTCGCACTACACGAGTAGTGACTTTGCTTATTCGAGGTGAGTTCATTGCCCCTATTTTCTACTGCTTTACGTGTTTTATACTAATCGGGGGGAAGTAAACTCAACTTACTATTTTAAGAAAACGGATACTATTTTCAAACTTACCATAAATAGACATTTCTATTTATGGAAACTTACTATATTTGGAAACCTTCTATTTCGGGAAATTTACTACTTTCGATAAACTTACTATAAATATGACTTCCTATTTATAGAAACTTACCACTTTTAGAAACTTGCTATTTTCGGAAACTTTCCATTTATGGAAATTTACTACGAATTGGATTTCATAAAAGGTTTACAAACTTATGCATGTTTTCAAGATACTACGAGATTACTATTGTGGGTTACTTCAAACGTGCTCATTAGTAGATATGTTCTACTAATGGAGTCTTCTAAACGTGCTCACTAGTAGATGGGTTCTACTAGTGGAGTCTTCTAAACGTGCTCACTAGTAGATGGGTTCTACTAGTGGAGTCTTCTAAACGTGCTCGTTAGTAGAGATGATCTACTAACAGAGTCTTCTAAACGTGCACATTAGTACTAATGGTGTCTTCATACAGTAGCGTGGCTACTACTACAGATACTTATGGGTTTGCGATTACATTTCTTACTTACATGCATATGATTACCTGTTTTATTTTACTTTCATTTATTACTGCTAAATTGAGATACAAATGCTTATTAATTACCATTTTTAGAAACTTACTATTTCGGGAAACTTACTAAAAATAGAACTATCTATTTTAGAAACATTTCTACTTTCGGAAACTTACTAAATTTAGAAACTTACTTTCAAATGTTTACGAAACTATTTTATTAAATACTCGATGAACTCGCTCAACCTTTGTGTTGACTTTTTAGTTTTACTTTCAGGTATTGATCAGGCATAGGATCTAGCTGGACTGGACTCCTAGAGACTTAGAGTTATTCTTGCATTGTGGCTTGTTTATGATACATTTATTTACTTACATTTCGGGCTTGCATGCCTAAGTACTTTATTTTCATTTTCGGATTTATTTTGGATATTGTTTCATTGTAGTGATTGACGTAATTGTGTACCAAGGGGTTTTACCTTGGACATGGCGACGTCATGACATACGAATTTTTATTTAATTCATATAGATTACTTCTTTATTTACTTATGTGTTATGACGATCGCCAATCAGTTGCACCCTGCGTTTCCGCCACTAGCGGGGTGTGACAGATTGGTATCAGAGCACATGGTTATAGAGAACTAGGTGGTTTGGCCTAGACTATAACTAGGTGTCCTCATATAGATTCTTTTTAGGATCTTTTTCATTGATTTCATTACGTCTCACTACTTGTACGCGACGACTCATTCGCCTAAGGGAGACGGCGACCAATATCAGCTTTCAACATGGGAATTTTCTTTGTTTTGATTTATACTTTAAATTTGGATTTCTTGATTTCATCTTTACTACTATTGCTACTATTGGAACCTCGATTTGATTCTCCTCTATTTTTATCTTTAAATTTGTATATGTTAATATTATGATAATGAACATGGGGAACGGACATGTATATGAGACGAAATGAATATAATTTTGGGCGTACGACTTAATTATATCCATGACGTGTCATATATATGTTTACATGACCATGTTTGTAGTCGTAATACAAAACATACCTAAAGTTCATATGGTCGAGTAATTGATCATATCCATTTCTTAAAATTCACGATTTCGTTTATATTACCGTATGCTTATCTGGCCGCCTACACGGATCATTTCATGAGCTTGTACGACTCTGTACTCAGATGGTAGTTCCGAAGTCGCGACGTATCGAGCGTTTCATCTATGGTTTGCACCCCGAAGTTCGTTGTTCGTTGAGGAGTATTGAACCCCCCCACCATTCAGAGTGCTATTCATCGGGCTGGAGCTATCACTGATTATGTGGTTCGAGACGGTGTATTGTTGGACGGGAAGAGGAAGGACCGCAGTGACGAGGAGCAGGGAAAGTCCAAGGAGGTTAAACGAGATTCAGGTCAACCTAGCAGCAGTTCTAAATTGGAGTATACTCGTACACTTTCTCTATGTCAGAAGTGTAATCATCACCATGAGGAGCACATGATATGCAGTTGTTCGCTATGCCGTAGGAGAGGCCACTTGGCCAAGGATTTGCCGTTCCAGGTCTGTTGTTGCCGTACCAATGAATGCATTGAGGCTTAATTCCAGTTTTGGTTGCGAAAGTACCGATAATTTTCTTCGAGATTGTCCTCACAAGCACGGAACTGTTGATCACGCTAATCCACCCCAGAGCGCTCCAGGAAACCAGAGAAATCAGAGTGGACCAAACACTCGGGCTCGTGCCAGAGCTTACATGCCGAGAGCTGAAGAGGAGCAGCAGAATCCGAATATCGATGCTAGTACATTCTTATAAAATTATGATATTACTTGAAATGCATACTGATACTTACTTTTGATTATGAGCATGTACCTTTCGATGATCAGTTTCGTGACGGTATTTTCTACTTGAATTTCGGGACGAAATTCTTTTAAGTGGGTATAATGTGACAACCGTCACTCTCTCCGTCCTTAGTTAGTCTAATATGCCTGTAGATCATTACCTCATTTTACTGAAAAAATTAAAACTTGATTATTACTACTGTTACGAGATTAAAAGTTATGTTTTCTGATATAAGATGATTTCTATGTTATGTGTGTATACTTGTTGTGATGTGATAGTGTTAGTAAGGAATAGGCTCGATACATATAGCCTGTAAACCCTAAAAACCTAACACAACGTAAGATGAAGATGAAGGCTCAGTCCCTTCCAGATCCAGGGAAGGCTCCCAGTCCCTTCCAGATCTTGGGAAGGCTCTTAGTCCCTTCATCCAAGGAAGGCTCTTATTCATTCCCAAATTATGCAGGCTCTCGGTCCCTGCCACCTCCCAAACGTCGGCCCTCATCTCCTGGCTTCCAGCTCCCGGCTCCCGGCTCCCAGCACCCGGTCTTCCGGCTCACGGCTCCCGGTCTCCCGGCTCCCGGCCTCCCGGCTCACGGACTTCCGGCTCACGGCCTTCTGACTCCCGGCCTTCCGGCTCCCGGCCTTCTGGCTCCCGGCCTCCCGGCTCCCGGCCTCCAGGTTTCCGGCACGAGGTTCCCAGACGGTCTTAAGCTCCTGCCTTAGGATTCAGACCGTTGGCATCATTATGAACAAAGGCGTTACCCTTTGTTCTCCCATAATGATGACAATAAAGTCACGAACGTTGGAACCCCATGAATAGCATTCAAGAGCCATGATAAGCCTTTATGGCCAACTGTTTCCCATGTTTGGGATTGTTGGGTATAAATACCCTATCCTGATGCAGTTCAAAGGGACGCTAACATTCCATCCTCTCCGCACACACATATTATCTCACCGGAATACCTACTTGTCGTAGTAATCATATTCCGATCACCTTCTTCAACCAACCACTTGACCACCTTAGGCTCGCCAAGAGCTTGATAGGTTTGCACTGCTTAGCAGGAGGTCAAGAGGTTGAACCCCAAAATACCCAAGTTACTGAGCCTGCTACTATTTGCTCAAACATTGGCGCCATCCGTGGGACCCGTTTTAGCAACGGTGTTTCATTTCATTTCCATCTTATTTCATTTCTTAATTTCACAAATTCGTCTTCTCCATGGAAGACAGTTGCTATCTCAAATAGGTTTACATAAACCAAAAACAACCACCAACACCCCATTCACCACCCTACCTAATTACATATAAATGACGAATGAAGAGGTACATCTGCCAATTCTATGGCTGTTATCCTAGAAGGAAAAACACTCAAAACTATACAACACAATCTCCTTTGGTCAGCTTCTCAGGTGAGACACATTGATCAGTAGGCAACATAAGCATGTAGTTAATGTTGGGAGAATACCCTTACTACTGGGTCAAAATGATAAAATTAGCAAGAATTAGTTCATCATCGGCCTACAATGTCCTACTGGGCAGGCCCTTAACAGTTTGGACCAATTCCATCTACCATCCGTGGTCGAATTCCCTACCCTAGTTGGCATAGCCACACTTAGGGACAGGATGCCATGTCCAAAATACTAATCCGTCTAGAAAATGTCATAGGCAACTATTGATGTTGGCCAGACAGGAAAAAAGGTTTAACTTAGTCAGATCTTTGTATCCCATAAAGGTATTGAATGCCATGAAAACTTTCAGCCTACAATGTGCAATTGGGCAGGCATGCATTATAAAAGTTTAGAATAATTTCATCCACCATCCATAACATGGTCAAAACCCCTACCCCAGTGGGCAAAGCCATAATTAGAGACAGGATGTCATGATACGGATCTAAAAGTGTCATGGACACGATACAGATCCAAAAGTGCCATAGACACAAGATAGATCTTAAAGTGTCATGGACTTGATATTTTTTTTCCGGACTTGATATTTTCGTCCGGCACACTTGATATTTAGTGCCGGACCTTGATATTCGGCCAGCTTGGACAGCCGGCCAATTTGGCAAATTTTAATATTTTTGTCTGGACTTGATATTTTTTGTCCGGACTTGATATTTTCGTCCGGCACACTTGATATTTAGTGTCGGACCTTGATATTCGGCCAGCTTGGACAGCCTACCAATTTGGTAAAAATTTGATATTTTTGTCCGGACTTGATATTTTCGTCCGGCACACTTGATATTTAGTGTCGGACCTTGATATTCGGCCAGCTTGGACAGCCGGCCAATTTGGGCAAAAACAATTGATATTTTTGTCCAGACTTGATATTTTTTGTCCGGACTTGATATTTTTTTCCGGCACACTTGATATTTAGTGCCGGACCTTGATATTCGGCCAGCTGGCCGGCCAATTTGGCAAAAATTTGATATTTTTGTCCGGACTTGATATTTTCGTCCGACACACTTGATATTTAATGTCGGACCTTGATATTCGGTCAGCTTGGACAGCCAGCCAATTTGGGCAAAAAAAAAACAGATATTTTTGTGCGGGCTTGATATTTTTCGTCCGGACTTGATATTTTCGTCCGGCACACATGATATTTAGTGTCAGACCTTGATATTCGGCGCTTGGACAGCCGGCCAATTTAAAAAATAATAATAATAATAATAATAATAAATAAATAATAATAATAATAATAAATCACCTCCCACGGAGGAAACGGTTTTACCTCTAAGAGGGAAACAGTGTTACCTCCCAAGAGAGGAAAGGGTTCCACCCCTCTCTCATCCCTCCAAATGGGATGAGTTTCATAACCTCACATCCCTTCCAAGAGGGGAAAGGATTTCATCCCTCTCGCTCCAAGGAGGAAAGGTCCCACCTCTCTCAATAGGGGAAGGGTTTAACCCCTCCCATCTCTCCCAAGAGGGAAAGGGTTCCTCTCCTCCTAAGAGGGGAAGAGTTTCATTAACCTCTCATCTTTGAAGAAGGAGAAGGGTTTCAACCATTCTATCTCTTCCAAGAGGAAAGGATTTCAGCACCATCCAGAGGAAGACCCTCAATCCCTTTCAGATATAAAGAAATTTTTTCAAAAAAAAAAAAAAAAAAAAAAAAAAAATCGGAATTTTTTTTTTTGAAAAAATTTCGAAAAAAAAAGGGAAGGATTCCATTTCTCCCAAAAGAGAATGATTCCATCTCTCCAAGAGAGAAGAATCTCCCCCCTCCCAATATGAAAGGATTTCACCTTATCTCAAGTGGGAAGGATTTCATTTCCCATAAGAGAGAAGGGTTCCACCTCTTCTAGGGAATGATTTCACCCTCTTGCAGCAGAGAAGGGTTTCACCTCCTTCAAGACATAAAGATTTCCAGAAAAAATCCTACCCTTCCCAAAGGAAGAAGGGTTTCATCACCTCCCACCCCTCCAAAGGGAGGCGGCCAAGGCTGAGTGCCGGCCTAGGCAATGTGCTGGCCAAGGCAATGTGCCAGCCAAGGCATGGTGCAGGCCAAGGTCGGGTGCCGGCTAAGGGGCACGAGTACCGGCCAAGGCACGAGTGCCGGCCCAGGTAAGGTGTCGGCCAAGGCACGAGTGCCGGCCACGGTGGGGTATCACCTCTCATCCCTCCCAAGGGCAAAAGGGTTTACATCATCTCCCACCTCTCCCAAGGGGGAAGGGTTTCATCACATCCCACCCTCCCAAGAGGGGGAAGGGTTCCAAGTGGGGGAAGGATTTCAGCTCCTCACAAAAATGAAATGTTTTACCAACTGTCATCCCCCCCAAGGGCGGAAGGGTTTCACCGACACGGGATACGAGTGTCGGACCAAGGCAAGAGTGCCGGACTAAGGCAAGGCAAGAGTGTCGAACCAAGACACTACTGCCGGACCAAGGCACAAGTTTTGGACCAAGGCACGAGTGCCGTCTTGCCAAGGCACGAGTGTCGTCTTGCCAAGGCACGAGTGCCATACCACGTATGCCTGCCTACAAGTGCCCAGGAAGGATTTCAACTTCCCCAAGATGAAAGGATTTCACATCCACCAACTAGGAAGGATTTCACCTCCTCCCAACATGAATAATTTCACCTCCTCTCCCAAAAGAGAGGGATATCACCTCCTCCAGGGAAGGATTCCATCTCCCCCAAGAGGGAATTATCTCACCCCCTTCCAGCGGGGAATGCTTTCACCTCCTCCCACGAGAAAAAGCTTTCATCCCCTACCAGCAGGGAAAGGTTTCACCTTATTCACCTCCTCCCAATGAGGGATTTTACCTCATCCTCAAAGGGAAATATCTTACAGAGAAGGATATCCTTTCTCTCAACATGGAAGGATCTTATATCCTCCCAAGAGGGAATGATATAACTCCTTATGACAGAAAAGGACCGTACCTACTCCCAGCAAGGAAGGATCTTACCCCCTACCAAAAGTGAAGGGATTTTGCCTCCTCCCTACCAGCCTACTCAACTTACTATTTTAAGAAAACGGATACTATTTTCAAACTTACCATAAATAGACATTTCTATTTATGGAAACTTACTATATTTGGAAACCTTCTATTTCGGGAAATTTACTACTTTCGATAAACTTACTATAAATATGACTTCCTATTTATAGAAACTTACCACTTTTAGAAACTTGCTATTTTCGGAAACTTTCCATTTATGGAAATTTACTACGAATTGGATTTCATAAAAGGTTTACAAACTTATGCATGTTTTCAAGATACTACGAGATTACTATTGTGGGTTACTTCAAACGTGCTCATTAGTAGATATGTTCTACTAATGGAGTCTTCTAAACGTGCTCACTAGTAGATGGGTTCTACTAGTGGAGTCTTCTAAACGTGCTCACTAGTAGATGGGTTCTACTAGTGGAGTCTTCTAAACGTGCTCGTTAGTAGAGATGATCTACTAACAGAGTCTTCTAAACGTGCACATTAGTACTAATGGTGTCTTCATACAGTAGCGTGGCTACTACTACAGATACTTATGGGTTTGCGATTACATTTCTTACTTACATGCATATGATTACCTGTTTTATTTTACTTTCATTTATTACTGCTAAATTGAGATACAAATGCTTATTAATTACCATTTTTAGAAACTTACTATTTCGGGAAACTTACTAAAAATAGAACTATCTATTTTTAGAAACATTTCTACTTTCGGAAACTTACTAAATTTATAAACTTACTTTCAAATGTTTACGAAACTATTTTATTAAATACTCGATGAACTCGCTCAACCTTTGTGTTGACTTTTTAGTTTTACTTTCAGGTATTGATCAGGCATAGGATCTAGCTGGACTGGACTCCTAGAGACTTAGAGTTATTCTTGCATTGTGGCTTGTTTATAATACATTTATTTACTTATATTTCGGGCTTGCATGCCTAAGTACTTTATTTTCATTTTCGGATTTATTTTGGATATTGTTTCATTGTAGTGATTGACGTAATTGTGTACCAAGGGGTTTTACCTTGGACATGGCGACGTCATGACATACGAATTTTTATTTAATTCATATAGATTACTTCTTTATTTACTTATGTGTTATGACGATCGCCAATCAGTTGCACCCTGCGTTTCCGCCACTGGCGGGGTGTGACAGATTGGTATCAGAGCACATGGTTATAGAGAACTAGGTGGTTTGGCCTAGACTATAACTAGGTGTCCTCATATAGATTCTTTTTAGGATCTTTTTCATTGATTTCATTACGTCTCACTACTTGTACGCGACGACTCATTCGCCTAAGGGAGACGGCGACCAATATCAGCTTTCAACATGGGAATTTTCTTTGTTTTGATTTATACTTTAAATTTGGATTTCTTGATTTCATCTTTACTACTATTGCTACTATTGGAACCTCGATTTGATTCTCCTCTATTTTTATCTTTAAATTTGTATATGATAATGAACATGGGGAACGGACATGTATATGAGACGAAATGAATATAATTTTGGGCGTACGACTTAATTATATCCATGACGTGTCATATATATGTTTACATGACCATGTTTGTAGTCGTAATACAAAACATACCTAAAGTTCATATGGTTGAGTAATTGATCATATCCATTTCTTAAAATTCACGATTTCGTTTATATTACCGTATGCTTATCTGGCCGCCTACACGGATCATTTCATGAGCTTGCACGACTCTGTACTCAGATGGTAGTTCCGAAGTCGCGACGTATCGAGCGTTTCATCTATGGTTTGCACCCCGAAGTTCGTTGTTCGTTGAGGAGTATTGAACCCCCCCCACCATTCAGAGTGCTATTCATCGGGCTGGAGCTATCACTGATTATGTGGTTCGAGACGGTGTATTGTTGGACGGGAAGAGGAAGGACCGCAGTGACGAGGAGCAGGGAAAGTCCAAGGAGGTTAAACGAGATTCAGGTCAACCTTTCTAAATTGGAGTATACTCGTACACTTTCTCTATGTCAGAAGTGTAATCATCACCATGAGGAGCACATGATATGCAGTTGTTCGCTATGCCGTAGGAGAGGCCACTTGGCCAAGGATTTGCCGTTCCAGGTCTGTTGTTGCCGTACCAATGAATGCATTGAGGCTTAATTCCAGTTTTGGTTGCGAAAGTACCGATAATTTTCTTCGAGATTGTCCTCACAAGCACGGAACTGTTGATCACGCTAATCCACCCCAGAGCGCTCCAGGAAACCAGAGAAATCAGAGTGGACCAAACACTCGGGCTCGTGCCAGAGCTTACATGCCGAGAGCTGAAGAGGAGCAGCAGAATCCGAATATCGATGCTAGTACATTCTTATAAAATTATGATATTACTTGAAATGCATACTGATACTTACTTTTGATTATGAGCATATACCTTTCGATGATCAGTTTCGTGACGGTATTTTCTACTTGAATTTCGGGACGAAATTCTTTTAAGTGGGTATAATGTGACAACCGTCACTCTCTCCGTCCTTAGTTAGTCTAATATGCCTGTAGATCATTACCTCATTTTACTGAAAAAAAATAAAACTTGATTATTACTACTGTTACGAGATTAAAAGTTATGTTTTCTGATATAAGATGATTTCTATGTTATGTGTGTATACTTGTTGTGATGTGATAGTGTTAGTAAGGAATAGGCTCGATACATATAGCCTGTAAACCCTAAAAACCTAACACAACGTAAGATGAAGATGAAGGCTCAGTCCCTTCCAGATCCAGGGAAGGCTCCCAGTCCCTTCCAGATCTTGGGAAGGCTCTTAGTCCCTTCATCCAAGGAAGGCTCTTATTCATTCCCACATTATGCAGGCTCTCGGTCCCTGCCACCTCCCAAACGTCGGCCCTCATCTCCTGGCTTCCAGCTCCCGGCTCCCGGCTCCCAGCACCCGGTCTTCCGGCTCTCGGCTCCCGGTCTCCCGGCTCCCGGCCTCCCGGCTCACGGACTTCCGGCTCACGGCCTTCTGACTCCCGGCCTTCCGGCTCCCGGCCTTCTGGCTCCCGGCCTCCCGGCTCCCGGCCTCCAGGTTTCCGGCTCGCGGTTCCCGGCCTCTCGGCTCCCGATATCCCGGGTCCGATCTCCTGGCTCCCGGGTTCCTGGTCCTTGACTTCATTGGTGTTCCCTCTAAGCACTGTGCCAGACGGTCTTAAGCTCCTGCCTTAGGATTCAGACCGTTGGCATCATTATGAACAAAGGCGTTACCCTTTGTTCTCCCATAATGATGACAATAAAGTCACGAACGTTGGAACCCCATGAATAGCATTCAAGAGCCATGATAAGCCTTTATGGCCAACTGTTTCCCATGTTTGGGATTGTTGGGTATAAATACCCTACCCTGATGCAGTTCAAAGGGACGCTAACATTCCATCCTCTCCGCACACACATATTATCTCACCGGAATACCTACTTGTCGTAGTAATCATATTCCGATCACCTTCTTCAACCAACCACTTGACCACCTTAGGCTCGCCAAGAGCTTGATAGGTTTGCACTGCTTAGCAGGAGGTCAAGAGGTTGAACCCCAAAATACCCAAGTTACTGAGCCTGCTACTATTTGCTCAAACATTGGCGCCATCCGTGGGACCCGTTTTAGCAACGGTGTTTCATTTCATTTCCATCTTATTTCATTTCTTAATTTCCCAAATTCGTCTTCTCCATGGAAGACAGTTGTTATCTCAAATAGGTTTACATAAACCAAAAACAACCACCAACACCCCATTCACCACCCTAGCTAATTACATATAAATGACGAATGAAGAGGTACATCTGCCAATTCTATGGCTGTTATCCTAGAAGGAAAAACACTCAAAACTATACAACACAATCTCCTTTGGTCAGCTTCTCAGGTGAGACACATTGATCAGTAGGAAAAATAAGGATGTAGTTAATGTTGGGAGAATACCCTTACTACTGGGTCAAAATGATAAAATTAGCAAGAATTAGTTCATCATCGGCCTACAATGTCCTACTGGGCAGGCCCTTAACAGTTTGGACCAATTTCATCTACCATCCGTGGTCGAATTCCCTACCCTAGTTGGCATAGCCACACTTAGGGACAGGATGCCATGTCCAAAATACTAATCCGTCTAGAAAATGTCATAGGCAACTATTGATGTTGGCCAGACAGGAAAAAAGGTTTAACTTAGTCAGATCTTTGTATCCCATAAAGATATTGAATGCCATGAAAACTTTCAGCCTACAATGTGCAATTGGGCAGGCATGCATTATAAAAGTTTAGAACAATTTCATCCACCATCCATAACATGGTCAAATTCCCTACCCCAGTGGGCAAAGCCATAATTAGAGACAGGATGTCATGATACGGATCTAAAAGTGTCATGGACACGATACAGATCCAAAAGTGCCATAGACACAAGATAGATCTTAAAGTGTCATGGACTTGATATTTTTTGTCCGGACTTGATATTTTCGTCCGACACACTTGATATTTAGTGCCGGACCTTGATATTCGGCCAGCTTGGACAGCCGGCCAATTTGGCAAAATTTTGATATTTTTGTCTGGACTTGATATTTTTTGTTCGGACTTGATATTTTCGTCCGACACACTTGATATTTAGTGTCAGACCTTGATATTCGGCCAGCTTGGACAACCGACCAATTTGGTAAAAATTTGATATTTTTGTCCGGACTTGGTATTTTCGTCCGGCACACTTGATATTTAGTGTCGGACCTTGATATTCGGCCAGCTTGGACAGCCGGCCAATTTGGGCAAAAACAATTGATATTTTTGTCCAGACTTGATATTTTTTTTCCGGACTTGATATTTTTGTCCGGCACACTTGATATTTAGTGTCGGACCTTGATATTCGGCCAGCTGGCCGGCCAATTTGGCAAAAATTTGATATTTTTGTCCGGACTTGATATTTTCGTCCGACACACTTGATATTTAATGTCGGACCTTGATATTCGGCCAGCTTGGACAGCCAGCCAATTTGGTCCAAAAAAAAAAACAGATATTTTTGTGCGGACTTGATATTTTTCTTCCGGACTTGATATTTTCGTCCGGCACACATGATATTTAGTGTCAGACCTTGATATTCGGCGCTTGGACAGCCGGCCAATTTAAAAAATAATAATAATAATAATAATAAATAAATAATAATAATAATAAAAAATCACCTCCCACGGAGGAAACGGTTTTACCTCTAAGAGGGAAACAGTGTTACCTTCCAAGAGAGGAAAGGGTTCCACCCCTCTCTCATCCCTCCAAATGGGATGAGTTTCATAACCTCACATCTCTTCCAAGAGGGGAAAGGATTTCATCCCTCTCCCTCCAAGGAGGAAAGGTCCCACCTCTCTCAATAGGGGAAGGGTTTAACCCCTCCCATCACTCCCAAGAGGGAAAGGGTTCTCTCCTCCTAAAAGGGGAAGAGTTTCATTAACCTCTCATCTTTGAAGAATGAGAAGGGTTTCAACCATTCTATCTCTTCCAAGAGGAAAGGATTTCAGCACCATCCAGAGGAAGGCCCTCAATCCCTTTCAGATATAAAGCCATTTTTGAAAAAAAAAAAACAAAAAAAAAAAAAAAAAAAAAAAAAAATCGGAATTTTTTTTTTTTGAAAAAATTTCGAAAAAAAAAGGGAAGGATTCCATTTCTCCCAAAAGAGAATGATTCCATCTCTCCAAGAGAGAAGAATCTCCCCCCTCCCAATATGAAAGGATTTCACCTTATCTCAAGTGGGAAGGATTTCATTTCCCATAAGAGAGAAGGGTTTCACCTCTTCTAGGGAATGATTTCACCCTCTTGCAGCAGAGAAGGGTTTCACCTCCTTCAAGACATAAAGATTTCAAGAAAAAATCCTACCCTTCCCAAAGGAAGAAGGGTTTCATCACCTCCCACCCCTCCAAAGGGAGGCGGCCAAGGCTGAGTGTCGGCCTAGGCAATGTGCTGGCCAAGGCAATGTGCCAGCCAAGGCATGGTGCAGGCCAAGGTCGGGTGCCGGCTAAGGGGCACGATTACCGGCCAAGGCGCGAGTGCCGGCCTAGGTAAGGTGTCGGCCAAGGCACGAGTGCCGGCCACGGTGGGGTATCACCTCTCATCCCTCCCAAGGGCAAAAGGGTTTACATCACCTCCCACCTCTCCCAAGGGGGAAGGGTTTCATCACATCCCACCCTCCCAAGAGGGGGAAGGGTTCCAAGTGGGGGAAGGATTTCAGCTCCTCACAAAAATGAAATGTTTTACCAACTGTCACCCCTCCCAAGGGGGGAAGGGTTTCACCGACACGGGATACGAGTGTCGGACCAAGGCAAGAGTGCCGGACTAAGGCAAGGCAAGAGTGTCGAACCAAGACACTACTGCCGGACCAAGGCACAAGTGTTGGACCAAGGCACGAGTGCCGTCTTGCCAAGGCACGAGTGTCGTCTTGCCAAGGCACGAGTGCCATACCACGTATGCCTGCCTACAAGTGCCCAGGAAGGATTTCAACTTCCCCAAGATGAAAGGATTTCACATCCACCAACTAGGAAGGATTTCACCTCCTCCCAACATGAATAATTTCACCTCCTCTCCCAAAAGAGAGGGATATCACCTCCTCCAGGGAAGGATTCCATCTCCCCCAAGAGGGAATTATCTCACCCCCTTCCAGCGGGGAATGCTTTCACCTCCTCCCAAGAGAAAAAGATTTCATCTCCTACCAGCAGGGAAAGGTTTCACCTTATTCACCTCCTCCCAATGAGGGATTTTACCTCATCCTCAAAGGGAAATATCTTACAGAGAAGGATATCCTTTCTCTCAACATGGAAGGATCTTATATCCTCCCAAGAGGGAATGATATAACTCCTTATGACAGAAAAGGACCGTACCTACTCCCAGCAAGGAAGGATCTTACCCCCTACCAAAAGTGAAGGGATTTTGCCTCCTCCCTACCAGCCTACTCATCTTCCGGTCGGCCGCACACCGCCTGTCACCCGACCAGTTTGTCAAGATTTGACAGCCAGTGGCAGCACATCTAGCCTATCAACAAAAAACAGTGCAGGTGCCATCATCCTTGGCAACAAGTTTTCAAGATAAAAGTAGCAAGGATATCAGAGCGGTCAATGAAGGAAGGAAAGATCGAACACCTTATCCCAGATCGAACACCTTATCCCAGGAGCTAGACCATAGGTGAACAAATCCCCAACTAAGAAGGATTGTGGTGGGAAGAAGAAGGAGGACGACATAGATTACCTTAGACGGCCACATATTCACCACCCATGATGGACTTGGTATCAACATGGGAAAACACTCTTCAAGGTGATTACTCTCATATTTTATTTCAATTAATAAATACTTTTTGTCAAAATCATGGAATGCCATGTTCAAGAATAACACGTGGTCCTATCTATGTATCCCGCAAAGTCTTGGAAAGCCATGAGCCCGAATAAAATAATATTAGTCTGATCTTGTATCCCAACAACACCAAATGAAGCAATACCTTTTATTGCAAGGTTAGGACAATGCACACACATGCAAACACAATTACATTATTTTGAACAACGTTCTGGACCAAGTGCATAGGGCCAAGATGGATATTTAATTCCAAGCCACACATGCACATCATCATATACATAACTCTGAACAACGTTTAGATCAAGTGCCTAGGCCAAGATAGACATTTTTTTTTCTAGGCCAAACATGCACATCATAATTTTCGTCTTTTCACCTACTTGGGAAAAGACAAGCACTTCTCATTGGGAAGCGACAATCCTCGCGAGTAACAAATAAATAAAGGTTAACCAACAAAAAGTGTCACAGGCACAGTGCCACGAGCAAAATATAAAATTGAAAAAATGCTACATGCATCTGAAAAATGTCATAGGCATACAAGAAATTGTCACTGTCATCCAGTTGTCATAGTCAAATTATGTAATAAGCCATGGGCATAAGACATATTCGATAAATGGCATGGGTATCCAAAAAGTGCCATAGGCATAAAAAAATGTAACGGACACACAAGAAAGTGTCATAAGCACAATGATATCGCAATATTCAAAAGGTGTCATAGACACCAATATAAAATTCTAAAAAAGTCTTGCATAGACATCTGACAAAGCCATGAAGCCACATAAAGGTTATTGGTCTGATCATCCAATAACACATTATTTTTATCATTTCAAGGTTATACAATGTAAAACCAACACATAGCAACGTACACGCATAGAAAATACTACAAATGGTAGTCCAAAAATATCATATGATAGAAAAGGACTAAGTCATTCAATGAAATTGTATTACAAATACAGAGAGAAAATAGTAATGCTTTGGTCAAATGAGAGTAATGATGAATGGCGCAAACATATACAAACTCTCTACGAGTCAACTCGGAATGGAAAAGCTCGAGTCTTAAACACACCATTGTCACATCACATATCCCCGTGACCCAATGGATCAAAATAAGGCAACACTACAACCCCAACATGAGGGTAAAGAGTCTGCAAGATATCTCTCATGCACAAGTAAAGCCAATTGACATCCCGAGGCACATATATCTCGTTAGGATAACTAAGTACAATATTAAGCACAATCGGGAAGACAACTAATATATCCCTCTTAGAAGGAGTGGTAGAATCCACGCATGCCAACCACAATCTGTCTCTCCACCTCAAAGCTCTTCCTTACATCAGGGAGATGAGCATTCTTTTTAGTCAATCTACCTTTGACCTTCCAAGTGCCATGGACACAATACAAAATCTAAAAGTGTCATGGGCACATATCGTGGTACAATGGAAAGACTACATGTGATGGACATACTCTAAAGGTTCAACGCCATACTTGTTTGAAGTTCAGATTTATGCACTTAGCAAGGTGGAAAAGCCTCACAGGGAAAGCCACACAAGGCAAGGCCAAGGCTGGAAAAGGCAAGGGCAAAGCCAGAGCAAGGCCACAAAATACATGAAGTTAGGCTTCAAAAATAGCAAACTTTTTTCAAACCTAACTGGGGGGCATGATAGTGTTAGTAAGGAATAGGCTCGATACATAACACAACGTACGATGAAGATGAAGGCTCAGTCCCTTCCAGATCCAGGGAAGGCTCCCAGTCCCTTCCAGATCTTGGGAAGGCTCTTAGTCCCTTCATCCAAGGAAGCTCTTATTTCATTCCCACATTATGCAGGCTCTCGGTCCCTGCCACCTCCCAAAACGTCGGCCCTCATCTCCTGGCTTCCAGCTCCCGGCTCCCGGCTCCCAGCACCCGGTCTTCCGGCTCTCAGCTCCCGGTCTCCCGGCTCCCGGCCTCCCGGCTCACGGACTTCCGGCTCACGGCCTTCTGACTCCCGGCCTTCCGGCTCCCGACCTTCTGGCTCCCGGCCTCCCGGCTCCCGGCCTCCAGGTTTCCGGCTCGCGGTTCCCGGCCTCTCGGCTCCCGATATCCCGGGTCCGATCTCCTGGCTCCCGGGTTCCTGGTCCTTGACTTCATTGGTGTTCCCTCTAAGCACTGTGCCAGACGGTCTTAAGCTCATGCCTTAGGATTCAGACCGTTGGCATCATTATGAACAAAGGCGTTACCCTTTGTTCTCCCATAATGATGACAATAAAGTCACGAACGTTGGAACCCCATGAATAGCATTCAAGAGCCATGATAAGCCTTTATGGCCAACTGTTTCCCATGTTTGGGATTGTTGGGTATACATACCCTACCCTGATGCAGTTCAAAGGGACGCTAACATTCCATCCTCTCCGCACACACATATTATCTCACCGGAATACCTACTTGTCGTAGTAATCATATTCCGATCACCTTCTTCAACCAACCACTTGACCACCTTAGGCTCGCCAAGAGCTTGATAGGTTTGCACTGCTTAGCAGGAGGTCAAGAGGTTGAACCCCAAAATACCCAAGTTACTGAGCCTACTACTATTTGCTCAAACATGATGCTTTCGTAGTTAGGTGCACAGTAGATAGTCCCACTAGTCGAACTCCTCTATAACTTAACGATTAATACCTTATAAATTTTTAGCTCACATTCTAGTATGTAAACTTCAATTAATTTCGGGGAAACTTATTATAAGATTCAAACCAACTTTATATAGTACGAATCAAACTTCGAGTTTCGTCTTCTGTTCGTTCTTGTTTCAGGAAATTTCCTTTACTTCACTCTTTGGCTAACTAGCTTGTATGTAGTGTTTTTGGACTAGGAAATTAGGCCATATGGCCTTAGTCCATGGGCTTATGAGTTAAAACCCAATACACCCCAAATTCCTAAACCCACTAACATATTGGATTAAACCTAAAACTTTCTAAACCAAACCCTAATCACACTCTAACCCTAATTTGCAGCCACCAACATTTTTCCAGCAGCCACCATTGAATCCTTGCAGCCCCTCTCCATCTTAATCGTGATACTCCTTCATTGTACCAAGGTAATTTAGTTTTAAAGATGTTAAAAACGTTTTTGGAATTTTCACTAGTTGCTGATCTGAAAGTTAACCAGTTTTACACGGACCATATCTTAGTCATAAATTATCCAAATCAATCGATTCTTTCGTCTATATTGTATCCCTCTGAATGTAGTTTTTAAAAATATAAGATATGTTGTTTAATTGTTTTCCAAGCTCCCAGAATCTGTAAAATAGTGGACATAGGTTTCTGTTCGTGATCAGCCTTGTAGTTCCGTGTTCTAGGAGTCATAAGTCAGTCATAAGTCCGTCTTTTTGGAAACGTGTATAAAGCAATGTTGTAGGATTTTGAGTTATCTTTCAAATGGGAGTGGTCTCATCGTCTAATTCATTATCAAACTCCCTAGAACTGGTTTTTAGTGAACATGGGTCTAAACTGTGTTTTGGTGCTCGTTTATATATCCGAATTTGTGTTAACTTGTTGTGTGGTCTAAAAGCGTATAAATGGATATTTTAAAATATGGAGTCCTTGTTTATATGTAAAATTCATGATCTGGAGGTGTTCGTAATTTTACGTGGTCGTTTGATATTTAAAAACGTTTTTACAAACTCGGGTACATTATGTACCGAACGGGTCAGCAAGCTTTTGTCCAACTTGTTTTGATCATATCTTGATCATAACAAATGCTTCTTATATGAATCTTGATTCCTCGTTGTAGTTCTCGGAATGTAATTTTTGTAAATATAAACCTCGTCCTCTAATTCGGTTTAGAACTCTCAGAAACTGCACTTAAGTAAACGTTGGTCAAATCTGAGTTTTTAAACAAAAATTACTAGGTTTAATAATCTATTTCGTGTAACCATTTAGATAACCTTAAAAGTGATTAAATAGATTTATTATAAGTTTATAACAGGTCTAAAAGATGTTAAAAATATTTATCGTGTCTACATCTAAATTATACAACTCTAAAACGTAATAAACTCAACTTATACAAATATACCGTTTTTGGACAGATTGTATACCTGTTTTGTTTCGATTATATCTCGTTCTTAATTAACTCAAATGAATTGATTCCGGATTCCTCGATGTATCCCTTTGAGTCTATTTTCTGAATATATAAGATTCACAGTTCAATTATTTTTCAAACCCGAGATACGACAATTTTCGTAACAGTGGTACTTGCTGAGTTTTATTCATTCTATTCTAAAATCTAGTGTTTGATTCCTTATTCTCGAATTCTATGTTTCGGGTAGTTCATCACTCATAAACAAACATTATACGGGATAAATTCTTGATATTAAAAACGTACTCATATGTAACTACTTACTATTCTAGGAAGCTCATCACTTAGTCGGGACTAGCTTGTGACCTACCACTTTAGACACATTTTCGCACTACACGAGTAGTGACTTTGCTTATTCGAGGTGAGTTCATTGCCCCTATTTTCTACTGCTTTACGTGTTTTATACTAATCGGGGGGAAGTAAACTCAACTTACTATTTTAAGAAAACGGATACTATTTTCAAACTTACCATAAATAGACATTTCTATTTATGGAAACTTACTATATTTGGAAACCTTCTATTTCGGGAAATTTACTACTTTCGATAAACTTACTATAAATATGACTTCCTATTTATAGAAACTTACCACTTTTAGAAACTTGCTATTTTCGGAAACTTTCCATTTATGGATATTTACTACGAATTGGATTTCATAAAAGGTTTACAAACTTATGCATGTTTTCAAGATACTACGAGATTACTATTGTGGGTTACTTCAAACGTGCTCATTAGTAGATATGTTCTACTAATGGAGTCTTCTAAACGTGCTCACTAGTAGATGGGTTCTACTAGTGGAGTCTTCTAAACTTGCTCACTAGTAGATGGGTTCTACTAGTGGAGTCTTCTTAACGTGCTCGTTAGTAGAGATGATCTACTAACGGAGTCTTCTAAACGTGCACATTAGTACTAATGGTGTCTTCATACAGTAGCATGGCTACTACTACAGATACTTATGGGTTTGCGATTACATTTCTTACTTACATGCATATGATTACCTGTTTTATTTTACTTAAATTTATTACTGCTAAATTGAGATACAAATGCTTATTAATTACCATTTTTAGAAACTTACTATTTCGGGAAACTTACTAAAAATAGAACTATCTATTTTTAGAAACATTTCTACTTTCGGAAACTTACTAAATTTAGAAACTTACATTCAAATGTTTACTAAACTATTTTATTAAATACTCGATGAACTCGCTCAACCTTTGTGTTGACTTTTTAGTTTTACTTTCAGGTATTGATCAGGCATAGGATCTAGCTGGACTGGACTCCTAGAGACTTAGAGTTATTCTTGCATTGTGGCTTGTTTATAATACATTTATTTACTTATATTTCGGGCTTGCATGCCTAAGTACTTTATTTTCATTTTCGGATTTATTTTGGATATTGTTTCATTGTAGTGATTGACGTAATTGTGTACCAAGGGGTTTTACCTTGGACATGGCGACGTCATGACATACGAATTTTTATTTAATTCATATAGATTACTTCTTTATTTACTTATGTGTTATGACGATCGCCAATCAGTTGCACTCTGCGTTTCCGCCACTGGCGGGGGTGTGACAGTTTTGATTTTAAAAGGGTATTTTTTGTTTGATTGAGTTTTTTATGGATGAAATGGCTTCTAATATACTTCTTCAGACATTCTTAATACTATTGTGACCTACGGGATTATGAAACATGAGTATCACCCCCCTAAACCGTGATTCTAACTCGTACCGGATGAAATATAGGTTTTATAAGGAAAGGAGGTTATTAATGGGTACAACGTGGGTTGGATTGTTGATTTCGGTTATTCTAAAGTTTATTAGGGTAGTATGGGAGTTTGGACTAGAAATTGTAATGTATGGTAAGGTTTTTAGAAAATTAGGGTTTAAAAGTACCTATGGGTTTTTAGAATTAGGGTTTTGATTTTAAAAGGGTATTTTTTGTTTAATTGAGTTTTTTATGGATTAATTGGCTTCTAATATCCTACTTCGGAGATTCTTCACGTTATTTTGACCTACGGGATTATGAAACATGAATATCACCCACCTAAACCGTGATTCTAACTCGTACCGGAAGAAATCTAGGTTTTATAAGGAAATGAGGGTTTTAATGGGTATAACGTGGTTTGGATTGTTGATTTCGGTTATTATAAAGTTTATTAGGGTAGTGTGGGAGTATAGACTAGAAATTGTAATGTATAGAAAGGTTTTTAGAAAATTAGGGTTTAAAAGTACCTATGGGTTTTTAGAATTAGGGTTTTGATTTTATAAGGGTATTTTTTTGTTTGATTGAGTTTTTTATGGATGAAATGGCTTCTAATATCCTTCTTCAGACATTCTTCACGTTATTTTGACCTAAGGGATTATGAAACATGAGTATCACCCACCTAAACCGTGATTCTAACTCGTACCGGAAGAAATCTAGGTTTTTAGAATTAGGGTTTTTATTTTAAAAGGGTATTTTTTGTTTGATTGAGTTTTTTATGGATGAAATGGCTTCTAATATCCTTCTTCAGACATTCTTCACGTCATTTTGATCTACGGGATTATGAAACATGAGTATCACCCACCTAAACCGTGATTCTAACTCGTACCGGAAGAAATCTAGGTTTTATAAGGAAATTAGGGTATTAATGGGTACAACATGGTTTGGATTGTTGATTTCGGTTATTATAAAGTTTATTAGGGTAGTGTGGGAGTATGGACTAGAAATTGTAATGTATGGTAAGCTTTTAGAAAATTATGGTTTAAAAGTACCTATGGGTTTTTAGAATTAGGGTTTTGATTTTAAAAGGGTATTTTTTGTTTGATTGAGTTTTTTTATGGATGCAATGGCTTCTAATATCCTTCTTCGGACATTCTTAATGCTATTGTGACCTACGGGATTATGAAACATGAATATCACCCACCTTAACCGTGAATCTAACTCGTACCGGATGAAATATAGGTTTTATAAGGAAATGAGGGTTTTAATGGGTATAACGTGGTTTGGATTGTTGATTTCGGTTATTATAAAGTTTATTAGGGTAGTGTGGGAGTATGGACTAGAAATTGTAATGTATGGTAAGGTTTTTAGAAAATTAGGGTTTTAAAGTACTTATGGGTTTTTAGAATTAGGGTTTTGATTTTAAAAGTGTATTTTTTGTTTGATTGACTTTTTTATGGATGAAATGGCTTCTAATATCCTTCTTCGGACATTCTTCACGTTATTTTGACCTACGGGATTATGAAACATGAATATCACCCACCTTAACCGTGAACCTAACTCGTACCTGAAGAAATCTAGGTTTTATAAGGAAATTAGATTTTGAATGGGTATAACGTGGTTTAGATTGTTGATTTCTTTTATTATAAAGTTTATTAGGGTAGTGTGGGAGTATGGACTAGAAATTGTAATGTATGGAAAGGTTTTTAGAAAATTAGGGTTTAAAAGTACCTATGGGTTTTTAGAATTAGGGTTTTGATTTTAAAAGGGTTTTTTTTGTTTGATTGATTTTTTTATGGATGAAATGGCTTCTAATATCATTCTTCAGACATTCTTCAGGTTATTTTGACCTACGGGATTATGAAACTTGAATATCAACCACCCTAACCGTGAATCTAACTCGTACCGGATGAAATATAGGTTTTATAAGGAAATGAGGGTTTTAATGGGTATGACGTGGTTTGGATTGTTGATATCGGTTATTATAAAGTTTATTAGGGTAGTGTGGGAGAATGGACTAGAAATTGTAATGTATGGTAAGGTTTTTAGAAAATTAGGGTTTAAAAGTACCTATGAGTTTTTAGAATTAGGGTTTTGATTTTAAAAGGGTACTTTTTGTTTGATTGAGTTTTTTATGAATGAAATGGCTTCTAATATACTTCTTCGGACATTCTTCACGTCTTTTTGACCTACGGGATTATGAAACATGAATATCACCCACTTAAACCGTGATTCTAACTCGTACCAGATGAAATATAGGTTTTATAAGGAAATGAGGGTTTTAATGGGTATAACGTGGTTCGGATGGTTGATTTCGGTTATTATAAAGTTTATTAGGGTAGTGTGGGAGTTTGGACTAGAAATTGTAATGTATGGTAACGTTTTAGAAAATTAGGGTTTAAAAGTACTTATGGGTTTTTAGAATTAGGGTTTTGATTTTAAAGGGGTATTTTTTGTTTGATTGAGTTTTTTATGGATGAAATGGCTTCTAATATCCTTCTTCAGACATTCTTCAGGTTATTTGACCTACGGGATTATGAAACATGAGTATCATCCACCTAAACCGTGATTCTAACTCGTAGCGGAAGAAATCTAGGTTTTATAAGGAAATTAGGGTTTTAATGGGTACAACGTGGTTTGGATTGTTGATTTCGGTTATTGTAAATTTTATTAGGGTAGTGTGGGAGTTTGGACTAGAAATTATTTATTTCGGTTATTATAAATTTTATTAGGGTAGTGTGGGAGTTTGGACTAGAAATTGTAATGTATGGAAAGGTTTTTAGAAAATTAGGGTTTAAAAGTACCTATGGGTTTTAGAATTAGGGTTTTGATATTCATGTTTCATAATCCCGTAGGTCAAAATAACGCGAAGAATTTCTGAAGAAGGATATTAGAAGC
>CAJVGC010000205.1:0-36086 GCA_910822075.1 Senecio squalidus
TAGAGTTCCATCGGACCTTTACAATAGGAATCCGACTCCGCCGCAGGCGCTTGACCTCTCGGTCAACGATTTCTACCGCTCCTCTCTCACATGAAGCGAATCATCCAAACTCAGTTTCTCCAAGGGCACCATTAACGACTCGTCAGCAAGACACTTCTTGAGATGCGATACATGAAATACGTTGTGCACACCGCTCAACTCAGGTGGCAACTCAATACGGTAAGCCACTGGTCCAACACGAGACAAAATCTTAAACGGACCCGTAAAACGTGGACTTAACTTGCTGCGCTTCTCAAAACGAAATACGCCCTTCCAAGGAGAAACCTTCAACAATACCATATCGCCAACCTTGAATTCCAAGGGCTTACGACGTAAATCCGCGTACTTCTTCTGGCGATCTCTCGCGGCTACTAGACGATCCTTGATCCTAAAGATCTTATCAGTCGTCTCCTGGATCAACTCGGGACCCGTAATCTGACTATCACCAATCTCAGCCCAACAGAGTGGAGACCTACACTTACGACCGTAAAGAGCTTCAAAAGGCGCGCAATTAATACTGGAGTGGTAACTATTGTTGTACGAAAACTCGACCAACGGTAAATGTCTATCCCAACTCCCGCCAAAATCTAAAACACACGCGCGTAGCATATCTTCCAACGTCTGAATCGTGCGCTCACTCTGTCCATCGGTCTGAGGGTGATAAGCCGTACTCATATCCAATCTCGTACCTAAAGCTCGCTGTAGCGTTTGCCAGAATCTCGAAGTAAAACGCGCGTCGCGATCAAAAATAACAGATACAGGAATTCCATGTCTGGCCACGATCTCATCAATATACAACCTAGACAACTTTTCTATTCGGTAATCTTCTCGAATAGGTAGAAAGTGCGCTGACTTGGTCAGCCGATCAACGATGACCCAAATAGTATCATAACCTCCTGAAGATCTAGGAAGTTTTGTAACAAAATCCATAGTAATATTCTCCCACTTCCACTGCGGGATTTCAGGCTGCTGGAAGAAGGCCAGAAGGCTTCTGATTCTGAGCCTTAACTTTGGAACAGGTCAAACACTTGCCTACATACTCGGCAATCGCCCTCTTCATTCCAGGCCACCAATAAAAATCTTTCAAGTCGTGATACATCTTATCCGCTCCGGGATGAACGGAGTAATTCGACTTGTGACCTTCATCCAATATTAACTGCCTAAGACCGACGGGAACCCAAATACGATCCAAGAAATATAATACTCCGTCGTCTTTCGGCTCCAACTGACGTGCCAAACCAAATAATCCTTCATCCTTTAAACAATCCTCGGTGAGAGCCTCCTGCTGAGCCTGAATAATACGAGTCTTCAAACTCGACTGAATAGAAACCATCATAGCGCGAACTCTCACCGGCTTTACCGATTCCTTGCGACTTAACGCATCGGCGACAACATTAGCTTTTCCCGGATGATATCGAATCTCACAATCATAATCGTTCAGCAATTCCACCCATCGGCGTTGCCTTATTCAACATCTTTTGGTCAAAGATGTGCTGTAACGACTTATGATCAGTGAACACAGTACACTTAGTACCGTACAGATAATGGCGCCAAATCTTCAAAGCAAAAACAACCGCGCCTAATTCCAAATCATGGGTCGTGTAGTTCTTCTCATGAATCTTTAACTGACGAGAGGCATAGGCAATGACCTTTCCATTCTGCATCAGTACGCACCCGAGTCCCTTATGCGAAGCATCGCAATATACAACAAAATTTTCGGTACCCTCGGGAAGACTCAAGATAGGAGCATCACACAACCGCTGCTTTAATAACTGAAAAGCTTCTTCCTGCTCGGCACCCCAAATAAACTCCTCGTTCTTCTGGGTCAACTTCGTCATCGGCGAAGCTATCTTCGAAAAATTCTCAATAAAGCGACGGTAGTAACCTGCCAGACCCAAAAATGAACGGATATCGGTGGGTGTCTTAGGAGCAACCCAATCTTTGACGGCCTTAATCTTGGCAGGATCAACGTGGATTCCTTCCTTGCTAACCACGTGGCCAAGAAATTGGACCTCAGATAACCAAAACTCACACTTCGAGAACTTAGCGTAAAGTTGTTCCTTCCTGAGCAACTCCAACACTATTCTCAAGTGCTCCTCGTGCTCCGCACGGCTACGAGAATAAATCAGAATATCGTCGATAAACACTATCACAAACTTATCGAGGTAAGGACGGCAGATACGGTTCATCATTTCCATAAATGCTGCAGGCGCATTCGTGAGACCGAATGGCATAACTAAAAACTCATAATGACCGTATCACGTCCGAAAAGCAGTCTTCGGAACGTCCTCCTCCTGCACCCTCAATTGGTGATATCCGGACCGTAGATCAATCTTAGAAAAGAAACATGAACCTTGAAGCTGATCAAACAAATCATCTATACGAGGTAAAGGATAGCGGTTCTTTACAGTCAGCTTATTCAGCTCTCGGTAATCTATACACAATCTCATCGAACCATCCTTCTTCTTCACAAAGAGTACCGGCGCGCCCCACGGAGAGAAACTCGGCCTAATGAAGCCTTTATCCACTAACTCCTGGATCTGCTTAGAGAGCTCTAACATCTCCGAAGGTGCTAACCGATAGGGAGCCTTTGCCACTGGCGCTGCTCCGGGAACTAAGTCGATCCTAAACTCTACCTCACGTCTAGGCGGTAAACCAGGTAAATCCTCTGGGAACACATCCGGAAAATCACACACTACTGGCTTCTCCTCCAGCTTCTCAGTGTTGTCCTTCTTCACAAGGTGTGCAAGAAAGAGTGAACAATCCTGCTTGATGTACTCCCGGACTTTCATAGACGAGACGATCTTAAGGCGCTTTCCTGCCTTATTTCCTTGAACTAAAAGCGGCTCTCCATGCGGTAACGGAATACGGATCATCTTCTCGAAACATACAATCTCCGCACGATGCGTCTCTAACCAATCCATGCCGATAATCACGTCGAAACTACCTAACCTAATCGGAATTAAGTCGATAGGAAAAGAGTGGTCGTCGAAACTAACACTACAGTCGGAAAGTAACTCAGACGCATGCAAAAACTCGCCATCAGCTAATTCAATCTCAAAGGAAGGTACTAAAGGTACAGACTTACAGGGAATCATAGTCCTAAACTCATCAGATATAAAACTTCTATCCGCACCAGAATCAAATAAGATAAACGCAGGTCGACCACAAACAAGAAACGTACCTGTGACAACGTGTGGATCCTGCTGAGCCTCCTTGGCTCCCATAACAAACGCTCTACCACGAGGAGCATTACCAGCTGCAGCTAACTTAGGACACTTGTCCCTGCGATGCTCGGGGGATCCACATTCATAGCAATTGCCCTTCGGGGTCTTACAGAAATTTTCGGTGTGCCCTAACTTCTTGCACCTACCGCATACCCAACAAGCAACTTCTTTGGTGTGGTGCCTTCCACACTTATCACACTTCGGGTACTTACCCTGGGTACCCGTTGCCACAGCAGCATAAGATTTCGCAACCTGAGGACCATCATTCCTCCTAAACCTCTTTCTCGACTCCTCATTGCGGTTTCCACCACTCCGTTTTCCACTGGAGTTTTGCTTAACAATCATCGGGGGTAGCTCACCATCCCGGACCGCATTCTGAGTCAAGGTAATCGCAATCTCAACCGCGCTCTGAAATGTGCTCGGTTTGCTAGATAGGACACTCTTACGGATTGCTGGGGGTAATCCGTGAGTGTAGCGACCGATTCTTTTGAGCTCCGGTCGGACCAAGTGTGGAACCAGTTGGGACAAAGCGTGAAAACGCGAAGTGTATCCTTGAATGTCTGACCCAACCATGGTCAAGTTCCACAGTTCATCTTCCAACTTCTGAATCTCAGATTCAGGTACATACTCAATGATCATTAACTCCTTCAATTGCTCCCAAGTCATGGTCTTAATTTCCGCTCGGCCTCGCACATTCACGACCGAGTTCCACCATGTCAGAGCAGTTCCTTGAAATACAAATGTAGCAAATCGGACTTTATCTTTGTCCGCACAATCGATAGCATCGAAAATAGATTCAAGTTTCTCCATCCACTGAAGCGTGCCAGTCGCTCCCTCATTTCCACGGTACTCCGGGGCCTTGCAGCTCATAAAGGTCTTCATTGTGCATTCAGCACGTCGAGCTGAACCCTCTGCTCTACCAGATCCGGTGATCACGACTTCGGGACCCTCATTATTCAAAATCGGCTCAGGGCCCTCATTATTAACCACCGGCTCAGGGTTTCCAGAACCCGAACCATTACCTTGGGCGGTGCCCTCTCGAAGTTGAGCTACTAGCTCGGGCATCATCGCCGCTAACTGTTGAGCAATCATCTGAGCCATGTCAGGATTCGATTCATTTTCCACATTGTTCCTTCTCGCATTAGACGTATTCGCTCTCGCATTCTGATTCGCGGTATTAGCCCTCGCGTTCGCATTAGCACGTCTAGCAGAACTTCGCGTCGCAACTCTCCTCTTAGGCGCCATCGTCCTAAAATAAAAGGAAAGAAATTCGATCAGCAAATGTGTGCAAAAACAAGGCCAAACGCCACAAAAACAACGCGAAATAAACACGTATGAAAAATAGTGCACACATTGCAATCAGAGAAAATCAATTCAAAAGCCTGGTCATAGTCCAAGTGATTTACTCAGTTAAAATCACTCGGTTCGCTATAACCTTTGGCTCTGATACCAACTTCTGTCACACCCCGCTTGGAAGCGGAAACGCAGGGCGTTCCAGTTATAATATCATGAGTCAAATGTTACAACAACACAACCAATAAGCAAAACAACAGATTAAATAGATCATGCCAAATGTTAAGAAATACATCGAGTCAAAGGCGATAAAACGCCAAATACAATACAGCTTCAAAAGAAATCAACAAATGGATCGTTATGGAAGTTACATAAGCAAGATAAATTCAAATTCCACAAAAGCAAGCGATCCAAATAAACAACTATGGCATGATCCAAGGAAATCCTCAATTTCCTGCAAAGCGTTAAAACGACATCAACAACATGTTGGTGAATTATTCGCAAGTTTAAAGTAAAAAGTGACCCATCGGTAAATTTCAGTAAACATAGTAAGTTCAAAAATCATATATCTTGTATTCATCCAAAAGTGAAAGGTACTATGCCTAAGTAGTCATACATCTCGAACCTGAACCAATCAGTTTAATCCCCTAGCCTAAGGTGCGTTAAACCGAAGGCAAACAGTTTAATCATACAGTTTAAAACAAGGTCATAACATCCGCTCGTAGTAACAGCCTACAGAGGAATGCGGGTTAGGTACATAACCCAATACAGATCTATACATATGAACCACGGGCAAAAGCTTAACGAGTGTATTAGAGGGGAGCCACCATGGCTTAAACGCTTAAAAAAAAAAAACTAAGGCAGACCAAATTCACTGGGTAAACAAGATAATCAGTAATATTTCCGCATTTATGCAGACAGTTTAAAATACACAGACAGTTTAAAATACGCTTTACAGCCCAAAAGTATTTAAGACAAGGGCTACGAATAACTCACGGATAAAGCTTCAGCAAACAAATATCGGGTATACCAAACACAGAGCTACAACTCCACCGCCTAAGTGCCTTACAACAATAAACAACATAGTCTCAGTATCTCTATAAGTCTAGGTCCGGTTTAGCCTTGTCGGTTAAGATTAAGTTAAATAAGATAATCCGAATATTAATAAGTTTAAATGAGGTGACGTATTTAGAAGGCGACGTTCCGCGTCAAACAGGACCGCTCGGAGAGATATCGGCATTCCACGTCATAATCGTCAACAGGAGATGAATGATAATCCGAATCGAAATGATTACAAGGAGTATTGGTTAATAAAATATCGTTATCAAGTTTTAAATGGATCGGCCAAAGTCAACGGAAACAATGTTGACTTGGTCAAAGTCAAACGTAAGGAATGTTGACTTTATAAAGTCAAGGTCACAAATGTTGACTTATGAAAGTCAAAGTTATATTATGTTGACTTATGAAAGTCAAATGTCAATTATGTTGACTTATTAAAGTCAAAATCAATTAAAAGTCCAAAATGACACTTTGAATAATTTGAAGTGTTTTCATACCAAAATGTTTAGAGTAAAATACCTTTTCAAAACCATTTATAAAGTTTGTCGCAAAACATATTTTGATGACTTAAAACGATGATCAAGTATGTGGCGAAGATTTAATATATCGCAAGGAGTTTGAAAACATCCGTTTTAAGTAATATTATGATATTTTTGATTGCGTTGGCGTCCTTGAGTCCAAAGACAATGTTATTGTAAAATATGTTACTTTTGTACGCAATTGATTTATGTAAGTGTTTTAAGTCGTAAAAAGTCGTAAGTGGAAAATCCGGCAGCGCTTCCGCGACGTATATTATTAGTCCAAATTTTATACACTTTCCCGCTTATCAACAATCGCATTTTAATCCATTATTCATAATACATAATACCATATTAAGTTTAATACAATACTTTGGTTAATTCATATTTTATCATAACTTGTCCAATCTTCAATCCAAAACGATCACACGCACGAGTGTTGGTCTAATAATTTATCCTAACCGATTTCAAGGCTAAAACCGAATACGAATACAACGAAATTAAAGGATTTACAAGGATAACAATTTATACCGCAAACTCCGCTTGATTTGACAAGAATCTGGAATCAACGACTTCAGTGGTGTAGGGATGAGAATACCCGCCTCCAAAACACAAGACAACCACCGAAAATTAGCAAAACGAAAGATTTGGACGGACAGACTGATTCAGCCGCCGGCTGAGATAATCCAGCCGCCGGCTGAGAAAATCCAGCCGTCGGCTGGAGGCTGACAGACAGCTCCAGATTTTCGTTATTTTAACGTTTTTAAGCGTTTTCAAGTATATTTTCAATAGATCTCGACATGCAACTTAAAAACCTTTAATAAAATCCATTTACTTCTTCAAATAACACCCTTTTTATATCAAGATTCTAGCAAAAAGTTTATAAAATTATGTTCTTATCTAAACCACCATAAAACTTTTATAAAAACCTTTCTTATATGTTAGATGATACATGCATGAAGTAAAAATGTTAAAAGTAAACAAGATCCGTGGGAGAAAATTATTATACCCCAAGAAAGTCGAAAGCAAGATGACCTAGCTAGGTTGATGAAGGTTTTGATGAAGATTTAGACCCGAAAATGATGAAGAACCAAAGAACCAACCGGAAGAACCACCACTCCTTGCTCCCTTTGATGGTAAAAACAGATTATTGTGGTGATTTATGGTGATTATATGGTGAAGTTTGCAGCCACAAGGATGAAGTTTGAGAGAGTTTTCAAAGGAACCAAAGGTGTGTGTGTTTTGTTAATACACAAATGAGAGAAAATGAAAGAGGTTGAGCTAATATGACCTTGGAGACTGAATTCTGGCAGATTAGGGAGGTCCAATCGGGTTTAGGCACTTGTCCCTATCAATTTTCATGCAAAAATGAGTCACCAAGACCTGTCCAGACCATTCCAGCCGTCGGCTGGCTGGATTCAGCCGCCGGCTGAATCCCTGCCAGCTGTTGGCTGGTCGGTTGGCCCTGCAGACTTGTTTTTGACCGTTTGGGAGTTTCGTACATCGAAAACTCCCGATTCTTTTTGCGTTGAACTTAGAATTGTTCATACTTCGATTTAATTTATGTTAGGTTCACTTATTATTATATTTTCACTTTCGATTTCGAGATTCGCACGATTTCGGTAAAAGAGCACACAAGAGCAAAAGCACGATATCTCGAGGAGAAAGGATCCGATAACCGACAAATTTGGCATAAACCTTCTAACTTATATTTATGAGAATACTAACTAATTGGCACTTAGATAAATAATATTATTACGTCTCGAGGGACAAATCAGTAAATACGAAAACCCGATACTCAATAAAAATAAATCGTGAGCAAAACAAAGCGTAACACAAGGGTCAAAAACAATTGCGAATAATATTAAAATAGTAACGGTAACTCAAGTACCTCAAATAGACGGGACGTCACACGTTAAGCAATTCCACCCATCGGCGTTGCCTCATATTCAACATCTTTTGATCAAAGATGTGCTGTAACGACTTATGATCGGTGAACACAGTACACTTAGTACCGTACAGATAATGGCGCCAAATCTTCAAAGCAAAAACAACCGCGCCTAATTCCAAATCATGGGTTGTGTAGTTCTTCTCATGAATCTTTAACTGACGAGAGGCATAGGCAATGACCTTTCCGTTCTGCATCAGCACGCACCCGAGTCCCTTATGCGAAGCATCGCAATAAACCACAAAATTTTCGGTACCCTCGGGAAGACTCAAGATAGGAGCGTCACACAACCGCTTCTTCAATAACTGAAAAGCTTCTTCCTGCTCGGCACCCCAAATAAACTCCTCGTTCTTCTGGGTCAACTTCGTCATAGGCGAGGCTATCTTCGAAAAATTCTCTATAAAGCGACGGTAATAACCTGCCAGACCCAAAAATGAACGGATATCGGTGGGCGTCTTAGGAGCAACCCAATCTCTGACGGCCTTAATCTTGGCAGGATCAACGTGGATGCCTTCCTTGCTAACCACATGGCCAAGAAATTGAACCTCAGATAACCAAAACTCACACTTCGAGAACTTAGCGTAAAGTTGTTCCTTCCTTAGCAACTCCAACACTATTCTCAAGTGTTCCTCGTGCTCCGCACGACTACGAGAATAAATCAGAATATCATCGATAAACACTATCACAAACTTATCGAGATAAGGGCGGCAAATACGGTTCATCATTTCCATAAATGCTGCAGGCGCATTCGTGAGACCGAATGGCATAACTAAAAACTCATAATGGCCGTATCGCGTCCGAAAAGCAGTCTTCGGAACGTCCTCCTCCTGCACTCTCAACTGATGGTAACCAGATCGTAAATCAATCTTAGAAAAGAAACATGAACCTTGAAGTTGATCGAACAAATCATCTATACGGGGTAAAGGATAGCGGTTCTTTACTGTCAGCTTATTCAGCTCTCGGTAATCTATACACAATCTCATTGAACCATCCTTCTTTTTCACAAAGAGTACCGGCGCGCCCCACGGAGAGAAACTTGGCCTAACAAAACCTTTGTCCACTAACTCCTGGATCTGCTTAGAAAGCTCCAACATCTCCGAAGGTGCTAACCGATAAGGAGCCTTTGCCACTGGCGCTGCTCCGGGAACTAAGTCGATCCTAAACTCTACCTCTCGTCTAGGCGGTAAACCAGGTAAATCCTCTGGGAACACATCCGGAAAATCACACACTACTGGCTTCTCCTCCAGCTTCTCAGTGTTATCCTTCTTCACAAGATGTGCAAGAAAGAGTGAACAATCCCGTTTGATGTACTCCCGGACTTTCATACACGAGACGATCTTAAGGCGCTTCCCTGCCTTATTTCCTTGAACTAATAGCGGCTCTCCATGCGGTAACGGAATACGGATCATCTTCTCAAAACATACGATCTCTGCACGATGCGTCTCTAACCAATCCATGCCGATAATTACGTCGAAACTACCTAACCTAATCGGAATTAAGTCGATAGGAAAAGAGTGGTCATCGAAACTAACACTACAGTCGGAAAGGATTTCAGTCGCGTGCAAAAACTCGCCATCAGCCAATTCTATCTCAAAGGAAGGTACTAAAGGTATAGACTTAGAGGCAATCATAGTCCTAAACTCATCAGATATAAAACTTCTATCCGCACCAGAATCAAATAAGATAAACGCAGGTCGACCACAGACAAGAAACGTACCCGTAACGACGTGTGGATCCTGCTGAGCCTCCTTGGCTCCCACAACAAACGTCCTGCCTCGAGGAGCATTACCAGCTGCAGCTAACTTAGGACATCTGTCCTTATGATGATCGGGAGAACCACATTCATAACACTTACCCCTCATGGTCTTGCAGAACCTATCAGTGTGGCCCAGCTTCTTACACTTTTTGCATTCCCAGCAAGCAATCTCTCTGGAGTGGTGATTACCACACCGATCACATTTCGGATGCCTGCACCCTCTGAGGAGCATCCTGCCTCCTCGACTTCTTCCTCGATTCATCATAACGGTTTCCACCTCCCCGTTTTGTTCCGGAGTTTTGCTTCACTATCATCGGGGGTAACTCACCATCTCGGACCGCATTCTGAGTCAAGGTAATCGCGATCTCAACCGCGCTCTGGAACGTGCTCGGTTTGCTGGATAGGACACTCTTACGGATTGCTGGGGGTAATCCGTGAGTGTAGCGACCGATACGTTTGAGCTCCGGTCGAACCAAGTGTGGAACCAGTTGGGACAAAGCGTGAAAACGCGTTGTGTACCCCTGAATGTCTGACCCAACCATGGTCAAATTCCACAGTTCATCTTCCAACTTCTGAATCTCGGATTCAGGTACATACTCAATGATCATTAACTCCTTCAGTTGCTCCCAAGTCATCGTCTTAATCTCCGCCTAGCACATTCACGACCGAGTTCCACCATGTCAGAGCCGTTCCTTGGAAAACAAACGTAGCAAATCGGACTCTATCTTTGTCCGCACAATCGATAGCATCGAAAATAGATTCTAGCTTCTCCATCCACTGAAGCGTTCCAGTCGCTCCCTCATTTCCGCGGTACTCCGGGGCCTTGCAGCTCATAAAGGTCTTCATGGTGCATTCAACACGTCGAGCTGAGCCCTCTGCTCTACCCGTTCCAGTGATCACGACTTCGGGACCCTCCTTATTAACAATCGGCTCAGGACCCTCATTGTTAACTACCGGCTCAGGATTTCCAGAGCCCGAACCACCACCAGTTCCTTGGGTTGTGCCCTCCTTCAGCTGAGCTACAAGCTCAGGCATCATTGCCGCTAGCTGTTGGGCAATCATCTGAGCCATGTCAGGATTCGATTCATTTTCCACGTTGCTCCTTCTCGCATTCGACGTATTCGCTCTCGCAGTCTGACTCGCGGTATTAAGTAGCACGTCTAGCCGAACTTCGTGTCGCAACTCTCCTCTTAGGCGCCATCGTCCTAAAATAAAAGGAAAGAAATTCGATCAGCAAATGTGTGCAAAAACAAGGCCAAACGCCACAAAATCAACGCGAAATAAACACGTATGAAAATAGTGCACACATTGCAATCAGAGAAAATCGATTCAAAAAGCCTATGGTCATAGTCCAAGTGATTTACTCAGTTAAAATCACTCGGTTCGCTATAACCTTTGGCTCTGATACCAACTTCTGTCACACCCCGCTAAGAGCGGAAACACGGGATGTTCCAGTTATAATATCAAAGTCAAGATTACAACAATATAACCGATAAACAAAACATCAAATTAAATTGATCATGCCAAATGTTACAAAATACATCAATAAGTCAAGGCGATGAGACGCCAAGTACGAATACAATTCCAAAAGAAATCAACAAAAGGATCGTCATGGAAATTACAATAAACAATTCAAATTCAAATTTCCCACCAAAAATAAACTATGGCATGATCACGGAAATCCTCAATTTCCTGCAAAGCGTTAAAACGACATCAACAACATGTTGGTGAATTATTCGCAATTTATAAGTAAAAGTTGACCCATCGACAAGTTTCGATAAATTTCAAAATCATATATAATCATCATATCGTATCTTTATATCTTGTTGTCAACCCTAGTGAGGATACCATGCTTAGATTAGTCATACACCTCGATCCTTACCACACAATAAAGTCCCCTCTTCTAAGGTGAGTCAATCCAAAGGTAATCGAATAATATACCGGTCATAACATCCACCCATAGGAGCATCCTACCGAGCGATGAGGGTTAGGTATAATAACCCATATAGCTATAAATATGAAACCGTTGGGCATAAAGCTTAACGAGTGTATTAGGGGTGCCACCAAGGCAAATAAGACTCCTAATCTAAAGCAGACCTATTCAACTAGGTAAACAAGATAATCAACAAAGTCCCGCATACAAGCAGACAAGCCCAAAAATATTTAAGACAAGGGCTACGAATAACTCACTGATAAAGCTTCAGCAAACAAAAATCGGGTATACCAAACACAGAGCTACAACTCCACCGCCTAAGTGCCTTAAACAATAAACAACATAGTCTCAGTATTCATATAAGTCTAGGTCCGGTTTAGCCTTGTCGGTTAAGATTACGTTTAATATAATATTCCAACGTTTAATAAATCGAATAAGGATGACGGATTAAGAAGACGATGTTCCGCGCCAGAAAAGGGCCGATCGGTAAGATATCGATCTTTCACGTCAACAGCGACCGTTGGAAGCAAATGATAACTCCGAGTCGAAAGGATTATTAATATAAATGTTCATTAAGTCGACCAAAAATTAAGATGTTGACTTATGAAAGTCAAGGGTCAATTATGTTGACTTATGAAAGTCAAGTTTCAATCATGTTGACTTATAAGAGTCAAACGTCAATTAAGTTGACTTATTAAAGTCAAAATCAATTTAAAAGTCCAATTTGACACTTTGAATAAATTGGAGTGTTTTCTTACCAAATGTTTTAAAGCAAAAGCCTTTCAAAACCATTTTATAAAATTGGCCGCAAAACATAAATTGATGACTTAAAACAATGATTGAATTGAGACGAAGTTGAAAGTATCGCAAAGGTTTAAAATGTCCATTTAAGTAATATTATGACATTCGAGATTGCGTTGGTGTCTTTGAGTCCAAAGACAATGTTTTTGTATAATATATTACTTTGGCATACAATTTATTTACATAAGTGTTTTAAGTCGTAAAAAGTTGTGAGATGAAATTTCGGCAGTGCTTCCGCGCCATAAAATATTAGTCCATTTATTCAATCACTTTCCCGCTTATCAACAATGCATTTTAAACCATTATACATAATACATAATACCATATTTAGCTTTACATAATACTTTGGTTACTTATATTTTAACATTTTGTCCAACTTTAGTCCAAATCGATCAAACGCACGAGTGTTGGTCTAATAATTTCCGATTTTCAAGGCTAAAACCGAATAATACACATATAATGAAATCACAAGATTCACAAGAGTAACAAGTTATACCGCTAACTCCGCTTGATTTGACCAGAATTTGGAATGACAACTTCGGTGGTACAACGATGAGAATATCCGCCTCCGAAATACAAGACAAACGCCACAAACTAGCAATACGAAGGATTTGAATACACAAAATGTCACCATTATTACTGTTTTTACTCATCTCAGCCCCATAATATTATTGACAAAAGTCCAGAACGTGAAAACAAGTTTTAAACGAGTAAACGACACATTTTCGGGAGGTCAGCAGCCCGGTGCTGCGCACCTGGGCACAGGTGCGGCGCACCTGGCTGCTGCCTTCTTCCCGATTTGCGTTTTTCTTGCTAAAATCGTTTGTAAACTCAAAGATTTCGACATGCAACCAGTAGATAACTTATAAAACATCATTTTATAGTTTCTAAATAACTTTTACCCACAAAAACATAGATCTAAGTAGTGTTTATATAAAAAATCGTTTTTGTAAACAAAGTGGTATAAGTCCTTACAAAAACTCGTTTTTAAGGCTTAGATCATACATGCAATTAATAAAAACAGTAAAGAATGATAAGAAAGTGATTTCTACCGGAGGAAACACTTGGATGATGAGTTTGATCGGATTTGAGCTTCAAAAGTGAAGAAATATGCTTGAAACCGAAAATGCTTTGCTCCTCCTTGTTTGCTTTGATGATCAAACGATTTTGATGGATGATTTATGTGTTTTTAGTGGCTGGAATCTCTGGTTTTAGATGATGGTTGTAGAGAGAAAATGGAGAGAAAATGGAGAAAGTAAATGTGTGTGTGTGTTTTGGAATTAAGAAAATGGAAAAGAAAAAGAAATGATAGGGAAGGGTAATGATACCCTTTGGGACTGCTAAAATGGCAGAATTCAGAGCACATGCTCGTTTTTTGATTGGTTGGAGTATTACAAAAACGAGGCAAGGACCAAAAGTGAAAAATATTTGAATTCTGGCAAAGAGGTGCTGCGCACCTATGACCTGGTGCTGCGCACCGGGTGATTTCCAGCATTTCCTGATTTTCGTTTTCGCGATCGTTAAGGAGTTTCGTTCGTCGAAAGTTCCCGATTCTTTTTGCGTTGAACTTAGGAAAGTTCACGCTTTGATTTACTTTATATTAGGTTCATTTAATATTAAAATTTCACTTTTGATTTCGAGATTCGCACGATTTCGGTAAAAGAGTAAACAAGAGTAAAAGTGCGATAACTCGCGGATAAAGGATCCGATAACCGACAAATTTGGCATAAACCTTCTAACTTATATTTATGAGGATACTAACTAATTGGCACTTAGATAAAATAATATTTTCACGTCCCGAGGGACAAATCAGTAAATACGAGAACCCGATAATCAATAACAGTAATTCGCGAGCAAAACAGAGCGTAACACAAGGGTCGAAATCAATTGCGAATAAAATATAAATGATGACGGTAACTCAAGTACCTCAAATAAGCGTTTTATAAGGTATAAATTGGTTTGAATAGTTGATATAGGTAATTTTAAAGTTTATTAGGGTAGTGTGGAAGTTTGGATTAGAAACGGAAATGTACGGTACGGTGTTGTACAATTAGTGTTTGAAAGTACCTATGGGTTTTTAAAATTTGGGTTTTGATTTTAAAATGGTATATTTGATTTGATTGAGTTTTTATGGATTAAATGGCTTCAAATACTATTCTTAATACATTCTTAATGCTATTGAAACGTAGGGGATTATTTGACATCAGTATCACACACCTAAACGTAATTCTAACTCGTACGGGATGTAATCTAGGTTTTACAATAAAATAAGCGTTTTATAAGGTATAAATTGGTTTGAATAGTTGATATAGGTAATTTTAAAGTTTATTAGGCTAGTGTGGAAGTTTGGATTAGAAACGGAATTGTACGGTACGGTGTTGTAAAATTAGTGTTTGAAAGTACCTATGGGTTTTTAAAATTTGGGTTTTGATTTTAAAATTATTTGATTTGATTGAGTTTTTATGGATTGAATGGCTTCAAATACTATTCTTAATACATTCTTAATGCTATTGTAAGGTAGGGGATTATTTGACATCAGTATCACACACCTAAACGTAATTCTAACTCGTACGGGATGTAATCTAGGTTTTACAATAAAATAAGCGTTTTATAAGGTATAAATTGGTTTGAATAGTTGATATAGGTAATTTTAAAGTTTATTAGGGTAGTGTGGAAGTTTGGATTAGAAACGGAATTGTACGGTACGGTGTTGTAAAATTAGTGTTTGAAAGTACCTATGGGTTTTTCAAATTTGGGTTTTGATTTTAAAATGGTATATTTGATTTGATTGAGTTTTTATGGATTAAATGGCTTCAAATACTATTCTTAATACATTCTTAATGCTATTGTAAGGTAGGGGATTATTTGACATCAGTATTACACACCTAAACGTAATTCTAACTCGTACGGGATGTAATCTAGGTTTTACAATAAAATAAGCGTTTTATAAGGTATAAATTGGTTTGAATAGTTGATATAGGTAATTTTAAAGTTTATTAGGGTAGTGTGGAAGTTTGGATTAGAAACGGAAATGTACGGTACGGTGTTGTACAAATAGTGTTTGAAAGTACCTATGGGTTTTTAAAATTTGGGTTTTGATTTTAAAATGGTATATTTGATTTGATTTAGTTTTATGTGGATTAAATGGCTTCAAATACTATTCTTAATACATTCTTAATGCTATTGTAACGTAGGGGATTATTTGACATCAATATCACACACCTAAACGTAATTTTAACTCGTACGGGATGTAATCTAGGTTTTACAATAAAATAAGCGTTTTATAAGGTATAAATTGGTTTGAATAGTTGATATAGGTAATTTTAAAGTTTATTAGGCTAGTGTGGAAGTTTGGATTAGAAACGGAATTGTACGGTACGGTGTTGTAAATTAGTGTTTGAAAGTACCTATGGGTTTTTAAAATTTGGGTTTTGATTTTAAATATTTGATTTGATTTAGTTTTATATGGATTAAATGGCTTCAAATACTATTCTTAATACAATCTTAATGCTATTGTAACGTAGGGGATTATTTGACATTAATATCACACACCTAAACGTAATTTTAACTCGTACGGGATGTAATCTAGGTTTTACAATAAAATAAGAGTTTTATTGGGTATAAATTGGTTTGAATAGTTGATGTAGGTAATTTTAAAGTTTATTAGGCTAGTGTGGAAGTTTGGATTAGAAACGGAATTGTACGGTATGGTGTTGTAAAATTGGTGTTTGAAAGTACCTATGGGTTTTTAAAATTTGGGTTTTGATTTTAAAATGGTATATTTGATTTGATTGAGTTTTTATGGATTAAATGGCTTCAAATACTATTCTTAATACATTCTTAATGCTATTGTAACGTAGGGGATTATTTGACATCAGTATCACACACCTAAACGTAATTCTAACTCGTACGGGATGTAATCTAGGTTTTACAATAAAATAAGAGTTTTATTGGGTATAAATTGGTTTGAATAGTTGATATAGGTAATTTTACAGTTTATTAGGGTAGTGTGGAAGTTTGGATTAGAAACGGAATTGTACGGTACGGTGTTGTACAATTAGTGTTTGAAAGTACCTATGGGTTTTTAAAATTTGGGTTTTGATTTTAAAATGGTATATTTGATTTGATTTAGTTTTATATGGATTAAATGGCTTCAAATACTATTCTTAATACATTCTTAATGCTATTGTAACGTAGGGGATTATTTGACATCAATATCACACACCTAAACGTAATTTTAACTCGTACGGGATGTAATCTAGGTTTTACAATAAAATAAACGTTTTATAAGGTATAATTTGGTTTGAATAGTTGATATAGGTAATTTTAAAGTTTATTAGGCTAGTGTGGAAGTTTGGATTAGAATAGTTGTGTGATACTGATGTCAAATAATCCCCTACGTTACAAATAATTCCGTTTCTAATCCAAACTTCCACACTTGCCTAATAAACTTTAAAATTACCTATATCAACTATTCAAACCAATTTATACCTTATAAAAGTTTCTAATCCAAACTTCTACACTTGCCTAATAAACTTTAAAATTACCTATATCAACTATTCAAACCAATTTATACCTTATAAAAGTTTCTAATCCAAACTTCCACACTTGCCTAATAAACTTTCAAATTACCTATATCAACTATTCAAACCAATTTATACCTTGTAAAACGCTTATTTTAATGTAAAACCTAGATTACATCCCGTACGAGTTAGAATTACGTTTAGGTGTGTGATACTGATGTCAAATAATCCCCTACGTTACAATAGCATTAAGAATGTATTAAGAATAGTATTTGAAGCCATTTAATCCAAAAAACTCAATCAAATCAAATATACCATTTTAAAATCAAAACCCAAATTTGAAAAACCCATAGGTACTTTCAAACACTAATTTTACAACACCGTACCGTACAATTCCGTTTCTAATCCAAACTTCCACACTACCCTAATAAACTTTAAAATTACCTATATCAACTATTCAAACCAATTTATACCCAATAAAACTCTTATTTTGTTGTAAAACCTAGATTACATCCCGTACGAGTTAGAATTACGTTTAGGTGTGTGATATTGATGTCAAATAATCCCCTACGTTACAATAGCATTAAGAATGTATTAAGAATAGTATTTGAAGCCATTTAATCCATATAAAACTAAATCAAATCAAATATACCATTTTAAAATCAAAACCCAAATTTTAAAAACCCATAGGTACTTTCAAAAACTAATTGTGCAACACCGTACCGTACAATTCCGTTTCTAATCCAAACTTCCACTCTAGCCTAATAAACTTTAAAATTACCTATATCAACTATTCAAACCAATTTATACCTTATAAAACGCTTATTTTATTGTAAAACCTCGATTACATCCCGTACGAGTTAGAATTACGTTTAGGTGGGTGATACTGATGTCAAAGAATCCCCTACGTTAGAATAGCATTAAGAATGTATTAAGAATAGTATTTGAAGCCATTTAATCCATAAAAACTCAATCAAATCAAATATACCATTTTAAAATCAAAACCCAAATTTTAAAAACCCATAGGTACTTTCAAACACTAATTTTACAACACCGTACCGTACAATTCCGTTTCTAATCCAAACTTCCATACTAGCCTAATAAACTTTAAAATTACCTATATCAACTATTCAAACCAATTTATACCCAATAAAACTCTTATTTTATTGTAAAACCTAGATTACATCCGTACGAGTTAGAATTACGTTTAGGTGTGTGATACTGATGTCAAATAATCCCCTACGTTACAATAGCATTAAGAATGTATTAAGAATAGTATTTGAAGCCATTTAATCCATAAAAACTCAATCAAATCAAATATACCATTTTAAAATCAAAACCCAAATTTTAAAAACCCATAGGTACTTTCAAACACTAATTTTACAACACCGTACCGTACAATTCCGTTTCTAATCCAAACTTCCACACTACCCTAATAAACTTTAAAATTACCTATATCAACTATTCAAACCAATTTATACCCAATAAAACTCTTATTTTATTGTAAAACCTAGATTACATCCCGTACGAGTTAGAATTACGTTTAGGTGTGTGATATTGATGTCAAATAATCCCCTACGTTACAATAGCATTAAGAATGTATTAAGAATAGTATTTGAAGCCATTTAATCCATAAAAACTCAATCAAATCAAATATACCATTTTAAAATCAAAACCCAAATTTTAAAAACCCATAGGTACTTTCAAAAACTAATTTTACAACACCGTACCGTACAATTCCGTTTCTAATCCAAACTTCCACACTACCCTAATAAACTTTAAAATTACCTATATCAACTATTCAAACCAATTTATACCCAATAAAACTCTTATTTTATTGTAAAACCTAGATTACATCCCGTACGAGTTAGAATTACGTTTAGGTGTGTGATACTGATGTCAAATAATCCCCTACGTTACAATAGCATTAAGAATGTATTAAGAATAGTATTTGAAGCCATTTAATCCATATAAAACTCAATCAAATCAAATATACCATTTTAAAATCAAAACCCAAATTTTAAAAACCCATAGGTACTTTCAAACACTAATTTTACAACACCGTACCGTACAATTCCGTTTCTAATCCAAACTTCCACACTAGCCTAATAAACTTTAAAATTACCTATATCAACTATTCAAACCAATTTATACCCTATAAAACTCTTATTTTATTGTAAAACCTAGATTACATCCCGTACGAGTTAGAATTACGTTTAGGTGTGTGATACTGATGTCAAATAATCCCCTACGTTACAATAGCATTAAGAATGTATTAAGAATAGTATTTGAAGCCATTTAATCCATAAAAACTCAATCAAATCAAATATACCATTTTAAAATCAAAACCCAAATTTTAAAAACCCATAGGTACTTTCAAACACTAATTTTACAACACCGTACCGTACAATTCCGTTTCTAATCCAAACTTCCACACTACCCTAATAAACTTTAAAATTACCTATATCAACTATTCAAACCAATTTATACCCTATAAAACTCTTATTTTATTGTAAAACCTAGATTACATCCCGTACGAGTTAGAATTACGTTTAGGTGTGTGATACTGATGTCAAATAATCCCCTACGTTACAATAGCATTAAGAATGTATTAAGAATAGTATTTGAAGCCATTTAATCCATATAAAACTAAATCAAATCAAATATACCATTTTAAAATCAAAACCCAAATTTTAAAAACCCATAGGTACTTTCAAACACTAATTTTACAACACCGTACCGTACAATTCCGTTTCTAATCCAAACTTCCACACTAGCCTAATAAACTTTAAAATTACCTATATCAACTATTCAAACCAATTTATACCTTATAAAACGCTTATTTTATTGTAAAACCTAGATTACATCCCGTACGAGTTAGAATTACGTTTAGGTGTGTGATACTGATGTCAAATAATCCCCTACGTTACAATAGCATTAAGAATGTATTAAGAATAGTATTTGAAGCCATTTAATCCATAAAAACTCAATCAAATCAAATATACCATTTTAAAATCAAAACCCAAATTTTAAAAACCCATAGGTACTTTCAAACACTAATTTTACAACACCGTACCGTACAATTCCGTTTCTAATCCAAACTTCCACACTAGCCTAATAAACTTTAAAATTACCTATATCAACTATTCAAACCAATTTATACCTTATAAAACGCTTATTTTATTGTAAAACCTAGATTACATCCCGTACGAGTTAGAATTACGTTTAGGTGTGTGATACTGATGTCAAATAATCCCCTACGTTACAATAGCATTAAGAATGTATTAAGAATAGTATTTGAAGCCATTTAATCCATATAAAACTCAATCAAATCAAATATACCATTTTAAAATCAAAACCCAAATTTTAAAAACCCATAGGTACTTTCAAACACTAATTTTACAACACCGTACCGTACAATTCCGTTTCTAATCCAAACTTCCACACTACCCTAATAAACTTTAAAATTACCTATATCAACTATTCAAACCAATTTATACCTTATAAAACGCTTATTTTATTGTAAAACCTAGATTACATCCCGTACGAGTTAGAATTACGTTTAGGTGTGTGATACTGATGTCAAATAATCCCCTACGTTACAATAGCATTAAGAATGTATTAAGAATAGTATTTGAAGCCATTTAATCCATATAAAACTAAATCAAATCAAATATACCATTTTAAAATCAAAACCCAAATTTTAAAAACCCATAGGTACTTTCAAACACTAATTTTACAACACCGTACCGTACAATTCCGTTTCTAATCCAAACTTCCACACTAGCCTAATAAACTTTAAAATTACCTATATCAACTATTCAAACCAATTTATACCCTATAAAACTCTTATTTTATTGTAAAACCTAGATTACATCCCGTACGAGTTAGAATTACGTTTAGGTGTGTGATATTGATGTCAAATAATCCCCTACGTTACAATAGCATTAAGAATGTATTAAGAATAGTATTTGAAGCCATTTAATCCATAAAAACTCAATCAAATCAAATATACCATTTTAAAATCAAAACCCAAATTTTAAAAACCCATAGGTACTTTCAAACACTAATTGTACAACACCGTACCGTACAATTCCGTTTCTAATCCAAACTTCCACACTAGCCTAATAAACTTTAAAATTACCTATATCAACTATTCAAACCAATTTATACCTTATAAAACGCTTATTTTATTGTAAAACCTAGATTACATCCCGTACGAGTTAGAATTACGTTTAGGTGTGTGATACTGATGTCAAATAATCCCCTACGTTACAATAGCATTAAGAATGTATTAAGAATAGTATTTGAAGCCATTTAATCCATAAAAACTCAATCAAATCAAATATACCATTTTAAAATCAAAACCCAAATTTAAAAACCCATAGGTACTTTCAAACACTAATTTTACAACACCGTACCGTACAATTCCGTTTCTAATCCAAACTTCCACACTACCCTAATAAACTTTAAAATTACCTATATCAACTATTCAAACCAATTTATACCTTATAAAACGCTTATTTTATTGTAAAACCTAGATTACATCCCGTACGAGTTAGAATTACGTTTAGGTGTGTGATACTGATGTCAAATAATCCCCTACGTTACAATAGCATTAAGAATGTATTAAGAATAGTATTTGAAGCCATTTAATCCATAAAAACTCAATCAAATCAAATATACCATTTTAAAATCAAAACCCAAATTTTAAAAACCCATAGGTACTTTCAAAAACTAATTGTACAACACCGTACCGTACAATTCCGTTTCTAATCCAAACTTCCACACTACCCTAATAAACTTTAAAATTACCTATATCAACTATTCAAACCAATTTATACCCAATAAAACTCTTATTTTATTGTAAAACCTAGATTACATCCCGTACGAGTTAGAATTACGTTTAGGTGTGTGATATTGATGTCAAATAATCCCCTACGTTACAATAGCATTAAGAATGTATTAAGAATAGTATTTGAAGCCATTTAATCCATATAAAACTAAATCAAATCAAATATACCATTTTAAAATCAAAACCCAAATTTTAAAAACCCATAGGTACTTTCAAAAACTAATTGTACAACACCGTACCGTACAATTCCGTTTCTAATCCAAACTTCCACACTACCCTAATAAACTTTAAAATTACCTATATCAACTATTCAAACCAATTTATACCCAATAAAACTCTTATTTTATTGTAAAACCTAGATTACATCCCGTACGAGTTAGAATTACGTTTAGGTGTGTGATATTGATGTCAAATAATCCCCTACGTTACAATAGCATTAAGAATGTATTAAGAATAGTATTTGAAGCCATTTAATCCATATAAAACTAAATCAAATCAAATATACCATTTTAAAATCAAAACCCAAATTTTAAAAACCCATAGGTACTTTCAAACACTAATTTTACAACACCGTACCGTACAATTCCGTTTCTAATCCAAACTTCCACACTAGCCTAATAAACTTTAAAATTACCTATATCAACTATTCAAACCAATTTATACCCAATAAAACTCTTATTTTATTGTAAAACCTAGATTACATCCCGTACGAGTTAGAATTACGTTTAGGTGTGTGATATTGATGTCAAATAATCCCCTACGTTACAATAGCATTAAGAATGTATTAAGAATAGTATTTGAAGCCATTTAATCCATATAAAACTAAATCAAATCAAATATACCATTTTAAAATCAAAACCCAAATTTTAAAAACCCATAGGTACTTTCAAAAACTAATTGTACAACACCGTACCGTACAATTCCGTTTCTAATCCAAACTTCCACACTAGCCTAATAAACTTTAAAATTACCTATATCAACTATTCAAACCAATTTATACCCAATAAAACTCTTATTTTATTGTAAAACCTAGATTACATCCCGTACGAGTTAGAATTACGTTTAGGTGTGTGATATTGATGTCAAATAATCCCCTACGTTACAATAGCATTAAGAATGTATTAAGAATAGTATTTGAAGCCATTTAATCCATAAAAACTCAATCAAATCAAATATACCATTTTAAAATCAAAACCCAAATTTGAAAAACCCATAGGTACTTTCAAACACTAATTTTACAACACCGTACCGTACAATTCCGTTTCTAATCCAAACTTCCACACTAGCCTAATAAACTTTAAAATTACCTATATCAACTATTCAAACCAATTTATACCCTATAAAACGCTTATTTTATTGTAAAACCTAGATTACATCCCGTACGAGTTAGAATTACGTTTAGGTGTGTGATAATGATGTCAAATAATCCCCTACGTTACAATAGCATTAAGAATGTATTAAGAATAGTATTTGAAGCCATTTAATCCATAAAAACTCAATCAAATCAAATATACCATTTTAAAATCAAAACCCAAATTTTAAAAACCCATAGGTACTTTCAAACACTAATTTTACAACACCGTACCGTACAATTCCGTTTCTAATCCAAACTTCCACACTACCCTAATAAACTTTAAAATTACCTATATCAACTATTCAAACCAATTAATACCCAATAAAACTCTTATTTTATTGTAAAACCTAGATTACATCCCGTACGAGTTAGAATTACGTTTATGTGTGTGATACTGATGTCAAATAATCCCCTACGTTACAATAGCATTAAGAATGTATTAAGAATAGTATTTGAAGCCATTTAATCCATATAAAACTAAATCAAATCAAATATACCATTTTAAAATCAAAACCCAAATTTTAAAAACCCATAGGTACTTTCAAAAACTAATTGTACAACACCGTACCGTACAATTCCGTTTCTAATCCAAACTTCCACACTAGCCTAATAAACTTTAAAATTACCTATATCAACTATTCAAACCAATTTATACCCAATAAAACTCTTATTTTATTGTAAAACCTAGATTACATCCCGTACGAGTTAGAATTACGTTTAGGTGTGTGATATTGATGTCAAATAATCCCCTACGTTACAATAGCATTAAGAATGTATTAATGTGACAACCGTCTAAACTAAGGTCGAGAACGCTAACTTATAACTTCTAAGTGTTTATTTTGATGCCCGTTATGACTAATTTTATGTGCTATGTGGTTGCGTAGACATAACTCTTAAGCTAAGTTGTAACTCACGCAAAACTCTTAAACGAAAGTTTACTTTATTTAAATCTTTAAGCGCGGATCGGGATCGGAATCACTTAAATGAATCCTAATACCAAGTAAACACTTAGTGAACTTGTCTAAGTTCCTATCAAAAATAACCGGAAACTTTCAACTAACGTAAACGCTTAACAATGGAACAAACGAAAAACGAACAAGGCTGAAACAAGCCCGAATGCGCCGCCTGTTGTCCCAAAGGCGCCGCATTCGGGGCTAGTTCAGCAATGTTTTGTGTTTTATAAAAATTAACCAAACGGACCCAAAACTTAAACCAACGTTTTGGCCCAGGTTCTTAGGGTCCAAGACTTCCTTTAAAGTCCAGTAAATCCATATTAAACACCTCACAACACTCATTTACAAACACCAAACACAATCACACCAAACACACACACTTACACCCTCTAGCTCACTCTCTCTCTTTTTATACAAACACCAACCAAGAACCCTCTTTTGTCCTCTCCATTTACAGAGATTAAACACACCACAATCACAACAAAATCACCATAACAAACACACTAAAATCGTTCATAATCAAGAAGAAGGAAGGAGCATTCATCTTACGGGTCAAAACACACATTTTCCACCCATTTGAAGCTAGGATCTCCAACATATCATCATCCACCTATTTCTCTTCGGTAAAAGCTCTTAGATCTTCTATTTTTACTAAAATAAATCGTTGCATGTGACATCAAACACACAAAAACACATTTTTATAAAGATTCAAGGTGATTTACATAATAAAACGGGTTTTTATAAAATGGATGTTTAGATCTTTGATTTTGTTGTTAAAGATCCAAGAAAAACTGTAAACTATCAAGTATTTTGATGTTTTAACTATTGCATGTCGAAATCCACCATCAAAATACCATTTTTAAGCATAAAACGATTTTGCCATAATGCTGATATCACTTGAACGCGGCGCATTCAAGTGAGTGGCGGCGCATTCGACGATCAGATTGCAGAAAAATTGTCATTTTCGGTATAAGACGTGATCTAGAGCTTATTACTTAAAACCGTGTTAAAGAATCTGTAATAAGCTTAAACTTGAGTATAAAATGACTATTGGGACATGTTAACATATTAATATGCTTGATGAATTAATATAATTAGTGTCATAAAAATTGTAAGCGGGAAAGTGTCAAAAATTGGATTTAGAAACTATAGCGCGGAAGCGCTGCCCGATTTTTGTGAAACGAATTACAAACACTTATAACATAAGCATTTCGTTGACTAACGATTGTATGAACTAATTAACAATGTTACTTACGCCAAAACTTGGTATAAAAATAGGATTCCGGTGATTCCGAGCACTTTTCAAGCTTTTCCAAGCACGCTACGATCTTTGCAAACAGTGAGTTACAAACCCCTACTCTTTAAACGCTTTTAATACTTTTTGGGGTGAAATGCGAGTCTTAGGCTTAACTATTATTTAAGCTGAAAAACGATTATTACTTGAATGCTAAACGAGAACTATTTGATACGCAATGCTATTACGAAAACATTTGTACACTTTGAAAGCTACTATGAAATACTTTGACATTTTGAATACTTATATGAAAAACTATTTTGCCGGCATTGTTGAGGGTTTTGCCAACAATGTCGAGGACACGAAAGCTATAATTGCCAATGACTAAAGCAATCGATCGTCGTGTTGCGGACTTTGTACAACATGGACGTGAGAAACCATTGAAAACTCCCGAAAACTACCAAGAACATTAGTTGCTATTAATCCCTTTGGAAAGGACCGTTAGTAGATATGGATAGCGCTATTAGGGTAGAGTGACCCTCACCACAACGACTTATAACGATGGTGCATAATACTAAATGGGTAGGATTAAGGCTTAGCAACGATCATTGGGCAAACTTAGGATTGTCACATAGTCGCGCTATGTGGTCAATGCCTATAAACATAAATGCTATACTCTATACATTTTTATGTGACAACTATTTTGGAATGCGATACTCTACGCATGGTTATGCGATTACAATTTGAAAACTATGCTTTTACTTAAACTTGTAGCTCACTAACTACGCCTCCCGTAGTTAACACTTGACTCGTATTTTCAGGAAACGAGTAAGCATGTGCTGATGACTTTACGCTTGGGGCTGATGACTTCAAGAACGGGATGGGTTTGGGTGGTTTGGTTATGAACACCCTATTTTGAATTCGGATATGTAATCGATATTTTAAAACAATTATGTAAACTTTGTTGTAACTTTTATTTAATATAACTTGGCGTTTATCTATATCTTGCTATCGAATGCTATTGCTCTTCACATCCTGCGTTCCGCTTTAGCGGGGTGTGACAGACTTGGTATCAGAGCGCAAGGTTATAGTGAATACCGATTTTTTTCAAAAATCAAACTATAACCAGTTTCTAAAACGAAAGATTTTATTTAACCAAAACGTGAAGGCATTGTTTAACTTGAATTATTCGTAGCCTGATCACCTATGAATAATTTGGACTAAATTATGCCGGAACGGGATTGGCAAACATTAAACGAACCTTCCCGGGAAATTCTTGAAGTCAGACCCACTCAGACCTAGATGCTATACTTAAGATACTCTATGTGCTCAGCTCTTTACTAACACTAACATGAGCCGTATCTTCGAACTAACTCGTTATCGATTTAGGGTATGTCGAGAGGGAAAGAGATAGCTACGTCCGACAGCGAGACCGAACACTCTCACGAATCCCAATCACGCTCTAGGAGTCAGCAATCGTCACCACTCACCCTACCTTACCTCCGTCGGGACGGCGAAGGAACCTCACGATACCCACCTAATCGGCACTCGAGACCTCAGATAACTACGCCACAACCACCCCCTGAGCGCGGATTGACTCCTGAGGAAATTCAAGCGCTTTGTAACATGTCCGTCGACCTCCGCGGATACACACAAGTCGTGAGAGATCACTCCCACCAGATACGTGGTTTGTACACCGAGGTGTTACGCACAAAGGCAATGGCACGGAAGGCAATTCGAGCAGCACGCAACTTGATGCTGATTAACATAGTACTAGTATTCCTTATGGTTGTTTTGGTTGTAATTAAGGTTTAGAGGTTGTTGTAAGATATCTTTTGGATGGTAAGCAGAACATGTAGTTTATGAAGGATTGTAAGCGTAGTACTTTATGTTTGGTTGGTGATGTACGACAATAGTCGATGATGTTGGATTTTGTAAGAGCATCAAATTTTGAGCGATATATATAAAATGGACGGATTATAATTACGATTGTTGTTGTTCTTGTTATTTCCCATTATATGAATCTAAAGTGATATATCAAAACCCTAAATCCGAGTTCTCTCTTGTGTAGGAAAATGGCCGAACACAACGATGAGCGCATTGTCCAGAGGATCAACGCCCGTTTGAACGAGGCGATACCCGACATCATAGCCCGAATCAACGCCGGTATCCACCAGGGAGGACCAAGGGGAAATAACAACAACCAAGATAACAACAACCAAGATAACAACAACCAAGATAACAACAACCAAGGAAACAACAACCAACGAAACAACAACCGGGAAAATAACAATCAGGGGAACAACCAAGGTTGTAGCTACAAGACCTTCATATCGTGCAGGCCAAAGGAATTCCATGGCACTGAGGGCGCCATCGGACTATCGCGCTGGATCGATAGTATGGAAGTCGTATTGAGGATCAGCCAGTGCGCTGAAAACAAGAAGGTGGAATTCACTTCCTGCATGCTTCAGGGGCGAGCCCTAACCTGGTGGAACAGTCAACTTCAGGTCCGAGGTCCGGACGCTGCATACAACATGCCATGGGCAAGGTTCAAGGAACTGCTAGTGATCGAGTACTGTCCCAAGGAGATCCTAAAGAAGCTCAAGAACGAACTCTGGAATCACTCCATGATAGGAACTGACATCGACTCCTATGTCGCGCGATTTCATGAACTCGCAAATCTAGTACCTGAACTGGTAACCCCCGAGGACAAGCGAATTGAGCACTTCATTTGGGGACTCTCACCCGAGATCAGGGCTATGGCGACGGCTACCGAGCCAGCTACGATGCAGCAGGCTGTGAGCTTGGCCAATCGCCTAACCCAGGATTGGATAAGGAATGGAGGAATATCAAAGCCGGGTGCAGAGGACGCAAAGGGAAAGCGTAAGGTTGAGGACACATCGGGGAACAAAAAGGAACGGTTTACCAAGAAGGCTAGGACGGTAAGGAACTACGGAGTTGCTACGGCAGAGAACACCGGCTACCAGCGGAAGGCACCAAAATGCGATAGGTGCGGTTATCACCACGGAGGTGAATGTCGGTCATGCACCAACTGCAACTGTCTCGGTCACTGGACCCGACACTGTAAGGCCGTGAATGCTGGACCGCAGCAGGCGGAAAGGCAGCAGAATGAAGGACCACGACAAGCTGGGAGGCCACAACAGAACGATAGGCCTCGCCAGGGAGAATGTTATGAGTGCGGTAGTAGGGATCACTACCGAAATGCTTGTCCTAGGCTAAACCCTGCCCGAAACCCAAACCAGAACCGCAATCAAAACCCTCCGCAGAACCAAAACCAGAACAATCAAAGGGGAAACGATGGGGGACAAGGCCGTGGAAGAGCCTTCGCGATTGGTGCCGAAGAGGCAAGAAACGACCCCCGGGTGATTGCAGGTACGTTTCTCCTTAACAACTACTATGCCTCAGTACTATTTGATTCAGGCGCGGACAAAAGTTTTGTGTCCCTAGAGTTTAGGCCCTTGATTGCAATAGAAACCGAACCTCTAAGTGAAACATTTACGGTAGAATACGCAAATGGTCAGGAATACCAAGCTAGTGACGTAATTAAGAATTGCACAATAACCCTAGCTAACCACTCTTTCGAAATAGACCTAATCCCCATCGAACTTAAGAGCTTTGACGTAGTAATAGGAATGGACTGGTTAACCATCCGAGACGCGAGGATATTTTGTTTAGATAAAACGGTACGAATGCCATTAGGAGATGGAAAGGAATTGATAGTACAAGGAGATAGGCCGGGCCAGACTTCGAAGCTTATATCGGTAATGAAGATGCGCAAGTACTTGAATAAGGGCTGCTTTGCGTTATTAGTGAACATAAAGGACAAACAGGCAAAAGCAGCAGACCTTAAGGATGTACCGATAGTTAGAGACTATCCGGAAGTATTTCCCGAAGAATTACCTGGACTACCACCTCAGAGGCAAGTTGAGTTTAGAATCGAGGTAATTCCTGGAGCGGCACCGGTGGCAAGGACGCCATATCGGCTAGCTCCGACTGAGATGCAGGAATTGTCCAACCAAGTTCAGGAATTATTGGATAAAGGGTTTATCCGACCAAGCTCATCACCATGGGGCGCGCCGATTCTATTCGTAAAGAAGAAGGATGGATCGTTTCGCATGTGTATCGACTACCGAGAATTGAATAAACTAACCGTCAAGAACCGATACCCTCTTCCGCGAATCGATGACCTTTTCGATCAACTACAAGGCGCAACCTACTTTTCAAAGATTGACTTAAGGTCCGGATATCATCAAGTGTTGGTTTCAGAAGATGACATACCGAAGACCGCATTCCGCACTAGATACGGACACTACGAATTCTTGGTAATGCCATTCGGACTCACGAACGCACCGGCAGTATTCATGGATTTGTTGAATAGGGTATGCCGACCGTATCTAGACAAGTTCGTTATAGTATTCATCGATGACATCCTAATCTATTCGCGCAACAAGGAAGATCACGCAGAGCACCTAAAACTATTATTGGAATTACTCAAAGAACAACAGCTCTACGCAAAGTTTTCTAAGTGCGAATTCTGGTTGCGTGAAGTCAAATTTCTCGGTCACGTAGTCAATGGATCTGGAATCCACGTTGACCCATCAAAAATCGAGGCTATAGAGAACTGGAAAACTCTCAAGAGTCCGACAGAAATCCGGCAATTTTTAGGATTGGCCGGGTATTATCGGCGATTCATTCAGGATTTCTCTAAGATAGCTAAACCCCTAACAAAGTTAACACAAAAGAATGAGAAGTTCAACTGGGGAGATGCTCAAGAGAAAGCCTTCAATATCCTGAAAACGAAACTGTGCAACGCTCCGATCTTGACTCTTCCCGAGGGAAATGAAGACTTCGTAGTTTATTGTGACGCATCTAACCTAGGATTAGGGTGTGTATTGATGCAGCGAAATAAGGTCATAGCTTATGCATCGCGACAACTTAAGAAACACGAGGTCAACTATGCTACGCACGACTTAGAACTAGGAGCGATAGTTTTTGCACTAAAAATCTGGAGACATTACCTCTACGGAACCAAATGCACCGTATTCACGGACCATAGGAGTCTGCAACACATACTAGATCAGAAGCTACTCAACATGAGGCAAAGGAGATGGTTAGAACTCCTTAGCGACTACGACTGCGATATTAAGTATCACCCTGGCAAAGCAAACGTCGTAGCAGATGCCCTGAGTAGGAAGGAGAGGCAACAGACGACTCGAGTACGTGCATTAGGGATTTACCTAAAACCCGACTTGAGAACACGCATAGCAAGTGCCCAGCATGAGGCTTTGAAGGCAGATAACATAAAGGTTGAAACCTTGCATAATCACGACAAGGATTTCGTAAGAAAGAGCGACGATGTCTACTATTTTAAGGATCGAGCCTGGATTCCTACGACCAACGAATTGAGGAAGACCATCATGGATGAAGCACACCGAACGCGATATTCCATTCATCCAGGGTCAAGCAAAATGTATAAGGACCTCAAGGAACACTACTGGTGGCCTGGAATGAAGAGAGACGTTGCTTTATACGTAGAGAAATGCCTCACCTGTGCGAAAGTGAAGGCCGAATATCAGAAGCCATCCGGATTACTACAACAACCCGAGATTCCCGAGTGGAAATGGGAACAAATCACAATGGACTTCGTCACAAAGTTACCTCGAACATCAAAGGGTAACGACATGATCTGGGTTATAGTAGATCGACTAACGAAGTCAGCACACTTCATTCCGATTAAGGAAAGTTTTAACGTAGAAAAACTCGTCCAAATATACATCAACGAGGTAGTGACACGTCACGGAATACCCACGTCAATCATCTCGGATAGAGATACTCGCTTCACTTCCAGATTTTGGAAGGCATTCCAAGAGTCGTTTGGCACACGATTGGACTTAAGCACGGCTTATCATCCGCAGACCGATGGTCAAAGCGAGCGCACTATACAAACATTAGAGGACATGCTGAGGGCATGCGTTATCGACTTCGGAGGAAGTTGGGATAACCACTTACCGCTAATAGAGTTCTCTTACAATAACAGCTACCATGCTAGCATCAAATGTGCGCCTTTTGAAGCTCTCTACGGAAGGAAATGCAGATCTCCACTGTGTTGGTTGGAACCGGGAGATCGACAACTAATTAGCATGGATGTAGTGCAAGAAACGATTGATAAGATCACAACGATTAAGGAAAGACTTAAGACTGCGAGGAGTCGTCAAAAGAGCTATGCTGATATGCGCAGAAAGGATCTAGAATTTCAAGTCGGCGACAAAGTACTTCTAAAGGTGTCACCTTGGAAAGGTGCAATACGCCGCGGAAAGCGAGGAAAACTTAGCCCAAGATATGTGGGACCATTTGAGATACTCGAAAGGGTAGGTCCCGTAGCATATCGTTTAGAACTACCGCAAGAGCTCGGTAACATGCATAACACTTTTCATGTCTCGAGATTGAAAAAGTGCCTATCGGACGAAACACTCATCACACCTTTGGAAGAAGTACAGCTAGATGAGAAACTCCAATTTGTCGAGGAACCGATTGAAATCATAGATCGCGAAACTAAGAAACTAAGGCACAGTAAAATCCCCATAGTGAGGGTGCGATGGAATGCAAAACGAGGCCCCGAATATACCTGGGAACGAGAGGATCAGATGTTGCTTAAGTATCCTCATCTCTTCACTTCTCCCACAACGAATACCACAAGTTGAAATTTCGGGACGAAATTCTTTCAACGTGGGGAGAATGTGACAACCGTCTAAACTAAGGTCGAGAACGCTAACTTATAACTTCTAAGTGTTTATTTTGATGCCCGTTATGACTAATTTTATGTGCTATGTGGTTGCGTAGACATAACTCTTAAGCTAAGTTGTAACTCACGCAAAACTCTTAAACGAAAGTTTACTTTATTTAAATCTTTAAGCGCGGATCGGGATCGGAATCACTTAAATGAATCCTAATACCAAGTAAACACTTAGTGAACTTGTCTAAGTTCCTATCTAAAATAACCGGAAACTTTCAACTAACGTAAACGCTTAAGAATGGAACAAACGAAAAACGAACAAGGCTGAAACAAGCCCGAATGCGCCGCCTGTTGTCCCAAAGGCGCCGCATTCGGGGCTAGTTCAGCAATGTTTTGTGTTTTATAAAAATTAACCAAACGGACCCAAAACTTAAACCAACGTTTTGGCCCAGGTTCTTAGGGTCCAAGACTTCCTTTAAAGTCCAGTAAATCCATATTAAACACCTCACAACACTCATTTACAAACACCAAACACAATCACACCAAACACACACACTTACACCCTCTAGCTCACTCTCTCTCTTTTTATACAAACACCAACCAAGAACCCTCTTTTGTCCTCTCCATTTACAGAGATTAAACACACCACAATCACAACAAAATCACCATAACAAACACACTAAAATCGTTCATAATCAAGAAGAAGGAAGGAGCATTCATCTTACGGGTCAAAACACACATTTTCCACCCATTTGAAGCTAGGATCTCCAACATATCATCATCCACCTATTTCTCTTCGGTAAAAGCTCTTAGATCTTCTATTTTTACTAAAATAAATCGTTGCATGTGAGATCAAACACACAAAAACACATTTTTATAAAGATTCAAGGTGATTTACATAATAAAACGGGTTTTTATAAAATGGATGTTTAGATCTTTGATTTTGTTGTTAAAGATCCAAGAAAAACTGTAAACTATCAAGTATTTTGATGTTTTAACTATTGCATGTCGAAATCCACCATCAAAATACCATTTTTAAGCATAAAACGATTTTGCCATAATGCTGGCGGCGCATTCGACGATCAGATTGCAGAAAAATTGTCATTTTCGGTATAAGACGTGATCTAGAGCTTATTACTTAAAACCGTGTTAAAGAATCTGTAATAAGCTTAAACTTGAGTATAAAATGACTATTTGGACATGTTAACATATTAATATGCTTGATGAATTAATATAATTAGTGTCATAAAAATTGTAAGCGGGAAAGTGTCAAAAATTGGATTTAGAAACTATAGCGCGGAAGCGCTGCCCGATTTTTGTGAAACGAATTACAAACACTTATAACATAAGCATTTCGTTGACTAACGATTGTATGAACTAATTAACAATGTTACTTACGCCAAAACTTGGTATAAAAATAGGATTCCGGTGATTCCGAGCACTTTTCAAGCTTTTCCAAGCACGCTACGATCTTTGCAAACAGTGAGTTACAAACCCCTACTCTTTAAACGCTTTTAATACTTTTTGGGGTGAAATGCGAGTCTTAGGCTTAACTATTATTTAAGCTGAAAAACGATTATTACTTGAATGCTAAACGAGAACTATTTGATACGCAATGCTATTACGAAAACATTTGTACACTTTGAAAGCTACTATGAAATACTTTGACATTTTGAATACTTATATGAAAAACTATTTTGCCGGCATTGTTGAGGGTTTTGCCAACAATGTCGAGGACACGAAAGCTATAATTGCCAATGACTAAAGCAATCGATCGTCGTGTTGCGGACTTTGTACAACATGGACGTGAGAAACCATTGAAAACTCCCGAAAACTACCAAGAACATTAGTTGCTATTAATCCCTTTGGAAAGGACCGTTAGTAGATATGGATAGCGCTATTAGGGTAGAGTGACCCTCACCACAACGACTTATAACGATGGTGCATAATACTAAATGGGTAGGATTAAGGCTTAGCAACGATCATTGGGCAAACTTAGGATTGTCACATAGTCGCGCTATGTGGTCAATGCCTATAAACATAAATGCTATACTCTATACATTTTTATGTGATAACTATTTTGGAATGCGATACTCTACGCATGGTTATGCGATTACAATTTGAAAACTATGCTTTTACTTAAACTTGTAGCTCACTAACTACGCCTCCCGTAGTTAACACTTGACTCGTATTTTCAGGAAACGAGTAAGCATGTGCTGATGACTTTACGCTTGGGGCTGATGACTTCAAGAACGGGATGGGTTTGGGTGGTTTGGTTATGAACACCCTATTTTGAATTCGGATATGTAATCGATATTTTAAAACAATTATGTAAACTTTGTTGTAACTTTTATTTAATATAACTTGGCGTTTATCTATATCTTGCTATCGAATGCTATTGCTCTTCACATCCTGCGTTCCTCTTTAGCGGGGTGTGACAGACTTTGTATCAGAGCGCAAGGTTATAGTGAATACCGATTTTTTTCAAAAATCAAACTATAACCAGTTTCTAAAACGAAAGATTTTATTTAACCAAAACGTGAAGGCATTGTTTAACTTGAATTATTCGTAGCCTGATCACCTATGAATAATTTGGACTAAATTATGCCGGAACGGGATTGGCAAACATTAAACGAACCTTCCCGGGAAATTCTTGAAGTCAGACCCACTCAGACCTAGATGCTATACTTAAGATACTCTATGTGCTCAGCTCTTTACTAACACTAACATGAGCCGTATCTTCGAACTAACTCGTTATCGATTTAGGGTATGTCGAGAGGGAAAGAGATAGCTACGTCCGACAGCGAGACCGAACACTCTCACGAATCCCAATCACGCTCTAGGAGTCAGCAATCGTCACCACTCACCCTACCTTACCTCCGTCGGGACGGCGAAGGAACCTCACGATACCCACCTAATCGGCACTCGAGACCTCAGATAACTACGCCACAACCACCCCCTGAGCGCGGATTGACTCCTGAGGAAATTCAAGCGCTTTGTAACATGTCCGTCGACCTCCGCGGATACACACAAGTCGTGAGAGATCACTCCCACCAGATACGTGGTTTGTACACCGAGGTGTTACGCACAAAGGCAATGGCACGGAAGGCAATTCGAGCAGCACGCAACTTGATGCTGATTAACATAGTACTAGTATTCCTTATGGTTGTTTTGGTTGTAATTAAGGTTTAGAGGTTGTTGTAAGATATCTTTTGGATGGTAAGCAGAACATGTAGTTTATGAAGGATTGTAAGCGTAGTACTTTATGTTTGGTTGGTGATGTACGACAATAGTCGATGATGTTGGATTTTGTAAGAGCATCAAATTTTGAGCGATATATATAAAATGGACGGATTATAATTACGATTGTTGTTGTTCTTGTTATTTCCCATTATATGAATCTAAAGTGATATATCAAAACCCTAAATCCGAGTTCTCTCTTGTGTAGGAAAATGGCCGAACACAACGATGAGCGCATTGTCCAGAGGATCAACGCCCGTTTGAACGAGGCGATACCCGACATCATAGCCCGAATCAACGCCGGTATCCACCAGGGAGGACCAAGGGGAAATAACAACAACCAAGATAACAACAACCAAGATAACAACAACCAAGGAAACAACAACCAACGAAACAACAACCGGGAAAATAACAATCAGGGGAACAACCAAGGTTGTAGCTACAAGACCTTCATATCGTGCAGGCCAAAGGAATTCCATGGCACTGAGGGCGCCATCGGACTATCGCGCTGGATCGATAGTATGGAAGTCGTATTGAGGATCAGCCAGTGCGCTGAAAACAAGAAGGTGGAATTCACTTCCTGCATGCTTCAGGGCGAG